>JAREIK010001125.1:277079-301240 GCA_029783825.1 Sapria himalayana
AACAATTAAATAACAAAAAATTTTTTGTTATTTTTTATAATTTTTGAAGGTTATAACCTTTGAAAATATAACAATTTCTAATTTTTTTTATATGTAAATACTATATTTAGTTATAATAATGTTAATAATTATAAATCATGTAAATTCAATATAAACAATTATATTGATAGATATTATATTAATGATCAAGAAATAAATTAATAAACTATTATTAAAAAGAAAGATATTATTTAAAATATATTTGCAAAACGTAAATTTTTTCCAAATCAAAATAAAATATATTACTAAATAATAATTTTTTTGATGTTTTACTTCTTTTTATAAGTTTATATTTTTTTATTAAAAGTAAATTATTTAAATTATATTTGTCTTCCTCATAATTTTATTTGAATTTGTAATTCTATAAAAATAAACTAATAAATAATTAAAATGAATATTTAAAACTATAATGAATACAAATAAAATAAAGATTTATTATTTATTATTCAGGATATACTAGTTTAATGGTTTAAGTATTTATGTGTTTTGGGGTTTAGTGATTTAATTGTTTAGGCCTAGAGTGATTTATAGTTTTTATTTAAAGAATGAAAAAATAAAAAAATTATATGTTTTGTTTAAACAATGAAATAACTAAAAATTATTTTTGATATTTTTTCACATTTTCAAAGTTATAACCTTGGACAATATAATAATTTTAAAAATTTTTTAAAATGTGAATACAATATTTAGTAATAATAATCATTATAATTATATATACTATAAACTTAAATAAACAATTTTATTCATAGATAAGATATCAATTATCAAAAAATAAATTAATATGATATTATTATTATTATAGATATAAATTAAAATTTAATTGCAAAACCTAAAATTATTCAAAATCCATCTAAAATTTATTACTAAATAATAATTTTTGTTTTTTAGTTTTTGCTTCTTTTTATAAGCTTATATTTTTTTTATGAAAAATAAATTTTTTAAATTATATTTGTATCACTCAATTTATTTTGTAATTAATATTTAAATTATTTAAATTATATTTAAGGTTTACGAGTTTAAAGATTTAAGTATTTAGGGGCTTTTGTGTTTAGGAGTTTAGATGTTTAAGTGTTTAGGCATTTAGTGGTTTATAAGTTTTTTTTAAACAATGATATAGCAAAAAATTTATTTATATTATTTTTTCTAATTTTTGAAGATTATATCCTTTGAAAATATAATAATTTTTAAATTTTTTTGAAATGTAAATATAATATTTATTTATAATAATCATCATAATTAAATTCATTTAAATTCAATATAAATAATTATATTGCTAGATATTATAATTATGATCAAAAAATAAATTAATTAACTATTATTAATAAAATTGTTATTATTTAAAAAGTATTTGCAAAATCTAAATTTATTCAAATCAAAGTAAAATATATTACTAAATAATAATTTTTTTTAATGTTTTGCTTTTTTTATAACTTTATATTTTTGTTATTATAAATAAATTATTTAAATTAATTTGTCTTACTCATAATTTATTTTGTAATTTTTAATTCTATAATAATAAACTACTAAATAATTAAAATGAATATTTAAAATTATAATGAATACAAATAAAATTGAGATTTATTATTTATTATATATTATTCAGGATATACCGATTTAATGGTTTAAGTATTTAGGTGTTTTGTGGTTCAAGAGTTTAGTGATTTAATTTTTTAGACCTTTAGTGATTTATAGTTTTTTTAAAGAATGAAAAAACAAAAAATTTAATTTTTTGATTTTATTTTAATTTTTGAAGGTTGTAACCTATGAAAATATAATAATATTTAATTTTTTTTAAATGTGAATATAATATATAGTTATAATAATCTTAATAATTATATATAATGTAAACTCAATATAAATAATTTTATTGATAGATATTAATATAATGATCAAAAAATAAATTAATAAACTTGTATTTATAAGAATGATATAAAGTAAAATAAAATTGTAAAATCTAAAATGATTAAAAATCAAAATAAGATATATTATTAAATAATAATTTTTTATTTTTAAAATTTTGGCTCTTTTTATAAGCATTTTTTTGATGAAAAATAAATTATTTAAATTATATATGTCGCACTAATAATTTATTTTGTAATTAATATTTCTATAAAAATAAACTGATAAATAATTAAAATTAATATTTAAAATTATAATGAATACTAATAAAACTGAGATTTATGATTTATTATTTAGACTATACTAATTTAATGTTTTAAGTATTTATGGGCTTCGGGGAATAGGAGTTTAGTCATTTTAGTATTTAGTCATTTAGTGATTTATAGGTTTTATATAAAAAATAAAATAACAAAAAATTTATTTTTGTTATTTTTTCTAATTTTTGAAGGTTATAACCATTGAAAATATAATAATTTTTAAATTTTTTTTTGAAAAGTGAATACAATATGAAGCTATAATAATCATAATATTATATATCATATAAATTCAATATAAACTATTTTATTGATATTTATTATAATAATGATCATTAAAAAGTAATAACTAATTATTAATAAGATAAATATTGTTTAAATTATATTTGCAAAACCTAAAATGACTAAAAATCAAAGTGAAATATTTTACTAAATATTAATTTTAAATTTTTAAATTTTTGTATCCATTTATAAGCCTATATATTTTTTGATGAAAAATAAATTATTTAAATTATATTTGTCTCACTAATAATTTATTTTTTAATTTATATTTCTATTAAATTAAACTAATAAATAATTAAAATGTATATTTAAAATTATATTGAATACTAATAAAAATGAGATTTATTATTTATTATTTAGGGTATAACTATTTAATTGTTTAAGTTTTTTGTGGTTTTGGGGTTAATGAGTTTATTGATTTATATGTTTACACATTTTCGTATTTATAGGTTTTATTTAATCAATGAAATAACAAAAAATTTATTTTTATGAATTTTCGTGATTTTCAAAGGTTATGACCTTTAAAAATATAATAATTTTTTAAAAGTTCTAAAATATGAATACAATACTTAGTTATAATAATTTTAATAATTATATTTGTTGTAGATTCAATATAAAAAAATGTGTTAATATATATTATAAAAATGATCAAAAAGTAAATTAATAAACTATTATTAATAAGATAGATATTAATTAAAATATATTTGCAGAACTCAAAATAATTAAAAATCAATCTAAATTATATTACTAAATAAAATTTTAAATTTTTGAAATTTTGCTTATTTTTATAAGCTTATTTTTTTTCATAAAAAATAATTTATTTAAATTATATCTGTCTTACTCATAATTTATTATGTAATTAATTTTCTATAAAAATAAACTAAAAAATAATTAAAATGAATATTTAAAATTATAAATAATACAAATAAAAATGAGATTTATTATTTATTAATTATTAATTATTATTATTATTTATTATTTAGGCTATATAGGTTTAATGGTTTAAGTATTTAGGGGGTTTTAGGGTTTAAAAGTCTAGAGATTTAAATGTTTAGGCATTTAGTCGTTTATAAGTTTTATTTAAATAATAAAATAATAAAAAAATTATTTTTGTGATTTTTTATAATTTTTGAAGGTTATAACATTTGAAAATATAATAATTTTTAAATTTTTTTCAAATGTAAATATAATATTTAGTTATAATAATCTTAATAATTATAAGAGATTTAAATTCAATATAAGTAATTTTATTGTTAGATATTATAAATTGATCAAATAATAAATTAATAAACTATTCTTAATAAGATTGATAGTAATTAAAATATAATTGCAAAACCTATATATAATGATTCAAAATCAAATTAAAATATATTACTAAATAATAATTTTTTGTTTTTAAATTTTTACTTCTTTTTATAAGCTTATATTTTTTTTTGATTAAAAATAAATTATTAAAATTATAGTTGTCTCGCTCATTATTTATTTTGTAATTAATATTCCTATAAAAAATAAACTAATAAATAATTAAAATGAATATTTAAAATTATAATGAATACAAATTAAAATGAGATTTATGATTTATTATAAGAGGTATACCAGTTTAATGGTTTGATTATTTAGGAGTTTTGTTGTTTAGGACTTTATCAATTTATGTTTTTAGGTATTTAGTGGTCTATAGGTTTTATTTATATAATAAACATAAAATTTTTTTTTTAGATTTTTTCTTATTTTCAAAGGTTATAACCTTTGAAAATAATATAAATTTCAAAATTTTTTGAAATGTGAATACTATGTATAATTATATTAATCATACTAATTATATATCATATAAATTCAATATAAACAATTTTAATAATAGATATTATAATAATGCTCAAAAATTAAATTAATAAACTATTATTAATAATATAAATATTAATTAAAATATATTTACATAACACAAAATGATTCAAAATCAAATAAAAATATATTACTAAATAATAATATTTACTTTTAAATTTGTCCTTTTTATAAGCTTATATTTTTTTTGATTAAAATTAAATTATTTAAATAATATTTGTCTTACTCGAAATTTATTATGTAATTAATTTTTCTAAATAATTAAACTATAAATAATTAAAATGAATATTTAAAATTATAATAAATAGAAATAAAAATGAGATTTAATATTTATTAAGTAGTATATAGATGTTAAAATGTTTATGTATTTAGGGGTTTCGGGGTTTACGAGCTTACTAATTTAAGTAAGTAAGCATTTAATGGTCTATAGGTTTTATTTAAAAAATAAAATAATTAAAAATTTATTTTTATTATTTTTTCCATTTTTTAAGATTATAACCTTTGAAAATATAATAATTTTTAAAATTTTTTCAAAAGTGAATAAAATATTTATTTATAATAATCATAATAATTATATATCATATAAATTCAATATAAACAATTTTATTGATAGATATTCTAATAATTATCAAAAAATAAATTAAAAATCTATTATGAATAAGATTAATATTACTTAAAATATAATATCAAAACCTAAAATGATTTAAAATTAAAGCAAAATATATTACTAAATAATAATTATTTGTTCTTAAATTTTTATTCTTTTTATAAGCTTATCAATTTTTTGATGAAAAATAATTTTTATAAATTATATTTTTAACTCTTAATTTATTTTATAATTAATACATATATAAAAATAAAAAACTAAACAATCAAAATGAATTTTTAAAATTATAATGAAGACAGATAAAATGAAATTTATTAATTATTATTTAGGGTATACCGATTTAAAGGATTATCTATATAGGGGTTTCAGAATTTTGTAGTTTAGTGATTTAAATGCTTAGTCATTTAGTGGTGTATAGTCATTATATTTATATATCATATAAATTCAATATAAACTATTTTATTGATAAATATTCTAAAAATGATGAAAAAATAACTTAATAATCTATTATTAATAAGATAGATATCAATTAAAATATATTTACAAAACATAAAATGATTCAGAAGCAAAGCAAAATATATTACTATACAATAATTTTTTGGTTTGATATTTATTTTTCTTTTAAAAAGTTTATCTATAATTTTTTGATGAAAAATAATTTATATAAATTATATTTGTGTAACTCATAAATTATTTTGTAATTAATATTTATATAAAAATAAACAAATAAATAATTAAAATGAATATTTAAAATTATAATTAAAAAAATGAGATTTATTATTTATTATTTTGGGTATGCCGGTCTAATTTAAATTAGATTTGTCTTACTAATAATTTATTTTGTATTTAATATTTTTATAAAAATAAACTGAAAATTAATTAAAATAAAAATTTAAATTTATACTCAATAAAAATTAAAATGATATTTATGATTTATTATTAATGTATAATAGTTTAATGGTTTAAGTATCTAGAGGTTTTGTCTTTTAAGAGTTTAGTGATTTAGCTTTATAGGCATTTAGTGGTTTATTGGTTTTATTTAATCAAAAATATAACAAAAAAAAATTTCTAATTTTTCTAATTTTCATAGGTTAACCTTTGAAAATATAATAATATTTAAAATTTTTTGAAATGTATATATAATATTTAATTATAATAATATTAATAATTATATATGATATAAATTCAATATAAATAATTGTATTGATAGATATTATAATAATGATCAAAAATTAAATTAATTAACTATTAATAATAAGATAGATATTAATTAAAATATATTTACAAAATCCAAATTGATTCAAAATTAAAGTAAAATATATTACTATATAGAATAATTTTAAAATTTTTACTTCTTTTATAAGCGTATATTTTTTTTTGATTAAAAATAGATTATTTAAATTATATTTGTCGCACTCATAATTTATTTTATAATAAAGATTTCTATAAAAATAAACTAATAAATAATTAAAATGAATATATAAACTATAATAAATAGAAATTAAAATTAGATTTATTAATTATTATGTATTATTAGCAGTTTAATGGTTTATGTATTTAGGTATTACGGGGTTTAGGTGTTTACTGATTTAATTGTGTATGCATTTAGTGGTTTATAAGTTTTATTTAAAAAATAAAATAACAAAATATTTATTTTTATTATTTTTTGATATTTTCAAAGGTTATAACCTTTGAAAATATAATAATTTTTAAATCATTTTCAAAAAGTGAATAAATAATTATTTATAATAATCATAATAATTATATATCATATAAATTCAATATAAACAATTTTATTGATAAATATTCTAATAATTATAAAAAAGTAGATTAAAAATCTTTTATGAATAACATTGATATTACTTAAAATATAATATCAAAACCTAAAATGATTCAAAAGTAAAGCAAAATATATTACTTAATAATAATTATTTATTTTTATATTTTTATTCTTTTTATAAGCTTATCTATTTTTTGATGAAAAATTATTTTAATGAATTATATTTTTAACTCAGGATTTATTTTATAATTAATATATATATATATATATATAAAACTAAATAATCAAAATAAATTTTTAAAATTATAATGAAAACAAATAAAAATGAGATTTTTTAATTATTATTTAGGATATACAGGTTTAAAGGATTATATATATAGGTGTACCAAAATTTTGTAGTTTAGTGATTTAAGTATTTGGGCATTTAGTGGTTTATAGGTTTTATTTAAATAATGAAATAACAAAATTTTTTTATTTTTTATTTTTTCACATGTTAAAAGGTTATAATCTTTGAAATATAATAAATTTTAAAATTTTTTTCTAAAGTGAATATAATATTTAGTTATAATTATTATTAAATATATATATCATATAAATTCAATATAAACATTTTTATTGATAAATATTATAAAAATGATAAAAAAATAATTAAATAATATATTATTAATAATTTAGATATGAATTAAAATATAATTACCAAACCTAAAATGATTCAGAAACAACGCAAAAAATATTACTATATAATAATTTTTTGTTTTTTTGTTCTTTTAATTAGTTTATCTATATTTTTTTGTTGAGAAATAATTTATATAAATTATATTTGTATAACTTATACTTTATTTTGTAATTAATATTTATATAAAAATAAACAAAAAAATAATTAAAATGAATATTTAAAATAATAATAAAAAAAATGAGATTTATTTATTATTTAGAGTATACCGGTTTAATTTAAATTATATCTGTCTCACTAATAAATTTTTTTGTAATTAATATTTTTATAAAAATAAATTGATAAATAATTAAAATAAAAATTTAAAATTATACTTAATAAAAATTAAATTGAGATTAATGATTTATTATTAATGGATACCAATTTAATGGTTTAAGTATTTAAAGGTTTTTTCGTTTAGGAGTTTAGCAATTTATGTTTTTAGGCATTTAGTAGTTTATAGGTTTTATTTAAATAATGAAAAAACAAAAAATTTATTTTTGATATTTTTTCAAAATTTCAAAGCTTATACCATTTGAAAATATAATAATTTTAATATTTTTTAAAAATGTTTATACAATATTTAGTAATAATAAATATTATAACTATAAATAATATCAACTAAATATAAACAATTTTATTGATAGATATTATATCAATTATCAAAAAATAAATTAATAAACTATTATTAATATGATAGATATAAATTAAAATATAATTAAAAACCCAAAAATGATTCAAAATCAAATTAAAATTTATTACTAAATAATAATTTTTTTTAGTTTTTGCATCATTTTATAAACTTGTATGTTTTTTTGATGAAAAATATATTATTTAAATTATATTTGTATCACTCATAAGTTTTTTTGTAATTAATATTTCTATAAATTATTTAAATAATATTTAAGGTTTACGAGTTTAAAGGTTCAAGTATTTAGGGGCTATTAAGGTTTGTATTTTTTTTATAAGTTTATATTTTTTGTTATTAAAAGTAAATTATTTAAATTATATTTTCCTTCCTCATAATTTATTTTTAATTTATAATTCTTTAAAAATAAACTAATAAATAATTAAAATGAATATTTAGAATTATAATGAATACAAATAAAATAGAGATTTATTATTTATTATTCAGAATATACTAGTTTAATGGTTTAAATATTTAGGCGTTTTGGGGTTTAGTGATTTAAGTGTTTAGGCCTTACGTGATTTATAGTTTTTATTTAAAGAATGAAAAAATAAAAAATTTAATTTTTTGATTTTTTATTAATTTTTGAAGGTTATAACACTTGAAAATATAATAATTTATAATTTTTTTAAATGTGAATATAATATTCAGTAATAATAATCTTAATAATTATATATAATGTAAACTCAATATAAATAATTTTATTAATAGGTATTATAATAATGATCAATAAAATATTAATAAACTACTATTAATAAAAATGATATAAATTAAAATATTATTGCAAAATCTAAAATGATTCAAAATAAAAATAAAATATATTACTAAATAATTAATTTTTGTTTTTAAAATTTTACCTCTTTTTATAAGGATATATATTTTTTTGATGAAAAATAAATTATTTAAATTAGATCTGTCTCACTAAAAATTTATTTTGTAATTAAATTTCTATAAAAATAAACTGATAAATAATTAAATTAAAAATTTAAAATTATACTCAATAAAAATTAAATTGATATTTATGATTTTTTTTAATGTACACCTGTTTAATAGTTTAAGTATTTAAATGTTTTGTCATTTAGGAGTTTAGCAATTTATGTTTTTAGGCATTTAGTGGTTTATAGGTTTTATTTAAACAATAAAAATACAAAAAATATATTTGTAATTTTTTCTAATTTTATAAGGTTATAATCTTTGAAAATATAATAATATTTAAAATTTTTTGAAATGTGAATACAATATTTAGTTATAATAATATTAATAATTATATATCATATAAATTCAATATAAACAATTTTATTGATAAATAATATAATAATGATCAAAATTTAAATTAATAAACTATTAATAAAAAGATTGATATTAATTAAAAAATATTTACAAAACCCAAATTGATTCAAAATTAAAGTAAAATATATTAATGGATAATAATTTTTAATTTTTAAATCTTAACTTCTTTTATAAGCATATATTTTTTTTGATTAAAATAAATTAATTAAAATATATATATCACTCTGATAATTTAATTTGTAATAAATTTTTTTATAAAAATAAACTAATAATTAATTATAAATAATATTTAAAATTATAATAAATAGATAAAAAAATTAGATTTATTAATTATTAAGTAGTATATAGCGATTTAATGGTTTATGTATTTAGGCATTATGAGCTTTAGAAGTTTACTGATTTAACTGTGTATGCATTTAGTGGTTTATAGGTTTTATTAAAAAAATAAAAAAATAAAAAATTTATTTTTATTATTTTTTGATATTTTTAAAGGTTATAAATATTGAAAATATAATAGTTTTTAAATTTTTTTTTAAAATTTGAATACAATATTTAGTTATAATAATCATTATATTTATATATCATATAAATTTAATATTAACAATTTTATTGATAAATATGATAATAATGATCAAAAAATTAATTTATAATCTATTATTAATAAGATATATTTCAATTAAAATATAATTATAAAACCTAAAATGATTTAGAAGAAAATCAAAATATATTACTATATAATAATTTTTTGTTTTGAAATTTTTTTTCTTTTAAAAATTTTATTAATAATTTTTTGATGAAAAATAATTATATAAATTATATTTGTCAAACTCAATTTATTTTGTAATTAATATTTATATATAAACAAACAATTAATTAATTAAAATGAATATATAAAATTATAATGCAAAAAAATGTGATTTATTATTTATTATTTATTATTTAGGGATACTAGTTTAATTAAAATTAGATCTATCTCACTAATAATTTATTTTGTTATTTATATTTCTATAAAATAAATTGATAAATAATTAAAATAAAAATTTAAAATTATACTGAATAAAAATTAAAATGAGATTTATGATTTATTATTAAAGTATACCAATTTAATGATTTAAGTATTTAGAGGTTTTGTCGGTAGGAGTTTAGCGATTTATGTTTTTAGGCTTTTAGTGGTTTATAGGTTTTATTATAAAAAATAACAAAAAAATGTCTATAATTTTTTATCATTTTCATAGGTTATAACATTTGAAAATTTAATAATATTTTAAATTTTTTGAAATTTTAATATAATATTTTGTTATAATAATATTAATAATTATATATCATATAAATTTAATATAAATAATTTTATTGATAGATATTATAATAATGATAAAAATTAAATTTATAAACTATTAATATTAAGTTAGATATTAATTAAAAAATATTTACAAAAACCAAATTGATTCAAAATTAAAGTAACTTATATTACTTGATAATAATTTTTAATTTTTAAATTTATACTTATTTTATAAGCATATATTTTTATTAGATAAATAATATATTATTTAAATTATATTTGTCCCACTAATAATTTATTTTGTAATAAATATTTCTAAATAAATAAACTAATAAATAATTAAAATGAATATTTAAAAATATAATAAATAGCAATAAAAAATAGATTTATTAATTATTAAGTAGTATTTAGCGGTTTAATGGTTTATGTATTTAGGCATTATGAGGTTTAGGAGTTTACTGATTTAACTTTGTATGCATTTACTAGAGCTGCTCACTGGACTTGGAGATTCGTGACCCGACCCGAAGTCTTGTCCCGAAAGAATCGGGACTGAAAAAAATCCGTTGACTTTGACTTTTCCAGTCCCATTCTGTCACATATTTTTTCTTTTGGGATGAATCTGGATCTTAAGCAATATCCATCCCAAGAACAGTCCCATCCTAAAAAACCAATACTAGAACCAGGAATAAATTTAGATTATGCAAATACTTTTTAAATAATAACTATTTTATTAATAATAGTTTATTAATTTATTTTTTGATCATTATTAGAATATCTAGCAATGTAATTATTTATATTGAATTTAAATGACTTATATTTATGAAGATTATTATAAATAAATATTATATTTACATTTGAAAAAAATTTAAAAATTATTATATTTTCAAACGATATAACCTTCAAAAATAAGAAAAAAAAAATAAATTTTATGTTATATCATTGTTTAAATAAAACTTATAAACCATTAAATCCCTAAACACTTAAATCTCTAAACTCCTTAACACAAAAGCCCCAAAATACTAAAATCTTTAAACTCGTAACCCTTAAATATAATTTAAATAATTTATTAAAATATTAATTACAAAATAAATTATGAGTGATACAAATTTAATTTAAATAATTTATTTTTCATCAAAAAAATATATAAGCTTATAAAAAGAAGTAAAAAATAAAAAACAAAAATTATTATTTAGTAATAAATTTTACTTTGATTTTGAATAATTTGAGGTTTTGCAATAATATTTTAATATATATCTATCATATTAATAATAGCATATTTATTTATTTTTTGATAATTGATTTAATATCTATCAATAAAATTCTTTATATTTTGTTAAGATTATATATAATTATAATGATTTGTATTACAAAATATTGTATTCACATCTTTAAAAAATTTTAAAATTATTATATTTTCAAAGGTTATAAACTTTGAAAATGTGAGAAAATATCAAAAATAATTTTTTTTGTTATTTCATTGTTTAAATAAATCCTATAAACAACTAAATTCCTAAACAGTTAAATCAATAACTACTAAATCTCTAAAACCCTAAAAAGATAATCCTTTTAAACTAGTTTACCCTAAATAATAAATAATAAATATCAATATTATTTTTTTTTTAATTTTAAATATTCATTTTAATTATTTATTTTTTATTTTTATATAAATATTAATTACAAAATAATTTATGAGTTGCACAAATATAATTTATGTAAATTATTTTTCATCAAAAAATTATAGATAAACTTTTTAAAAGAAAAAAAAATTTCAAAAAAAAAATTATTATATAGTAATATATTTTGCTTTGCTTTTGAATCATTTTAGGTTTTGTAATTATATTTTAATTGACATCTATCTTATTAATTATAGATTATTAAGTTATTTTTTCTTCATTATTAGAATATTTATCAATAAAAATGTTTATATTTAATTATATAATATATAAATATAATGATTATTATAACAAAATATTGTATTCACTTTTGAAAAAAATTTTAAAATTATTATAACCTTTGAAACATTTTTTTCAAAGGTATAAATATAAAAATGTTATAACCTTTAAATATAAACATAATATATAATATTTAAATATAAACATTTTTTTTAAAATATATAAATATACACCACTAAACATTTTTTATAATATATAATTTTTTTAAAATATAAACATTTTTAAATATATAAATATTGTATTCACTAAACATAATATATAATTTTTTTAAATATAAACATTTTTTTCAAAGGTATCGATATTGTATTTTATAATATATAAATATAAAAATGGTTATCTTTTCAAATGTTATAACCTTTGAAAATGTGAAAAAATAAAAAAAATATTTTTTTCTTTGGTATTCTATTGTTTAAATAAACCTATACACCACTAAATGCCTATTCATTTAAATAACTAAACTACAAAAATCTCGATACCTCTATATAGATAATCCTTTAAATCGGTATACCCTAAATAACAATTTATAAATCTCATTTTTATTTGTTTTCATTATAATTTAAAAAATTCATTTTGATTGTTTACTTTTTTATTTTTATATATGTATTAATTATAAAATAAATTATGAGTTAAAAATATAATTTATAAAATTTATTTTTAATCAAAAAATTGATAAGCTTATAATAAGAATAAAAATTTAAAAACAAATAATTATTATTTAGTAATATATGTTGCTTTGATTTTCAATCATTTTTGGATTTGATATTATATTTTAAGTAATATCAGTCTTATTCATAATAGATTTTTAATATATTTTTTGATAATTATTAGAATATCTATCAATAAAATTGTTTATATTGAATTTATATGATATATAATTATTATAATTATTATAAATAAATATTTTATTCACTTTTAAAAAAAAATTTAAAAATTATTATATTTTCAAAGGTTATAATCTTAAAAATTGAGAAAAAATAATAAAAATAAATTTATAGTTATTTTATTTTTTAAATAAAACCTATAGACCATTAAATACATAATTACTTAAATTAGTAAGCTTATTAACACGAAACCCCTAAATACATAAAGATTTTAACATCTATATACTACTTAATAATTAATAAATGTCATTTTTTATTCTATTTATTATAATTTTAAATAATCATTTTTATTATTTATAGTTAAATTTTTAGAAAATTTAATTAAAAATTAATTTCAAGTGTGACAAATATTATTTAAATAATTTACTTTTAATCAAAAAAATAAAAGCTTATAAAAAGAAGAAAAAATTTAAAAATTAAATATTATTATTTACTAATATATTTTTATTTGCTTTTGAATTATTTTGTGTTATGTAAATATATTTTAATTAAAATTTATATTTGTAATAATAGTTTATTAATTTAATTTTTGATCATTATTATATTATCTATCATTAAAATTGTTTATATTGAATTTATATGATATATAATTAGTATGATTAATATAATTATACATACTATTCACATTTCAAAAAATTTTAAAAATTATTTTATTTTTAAAGGTTATAACATTTGAAAATCAGAAAAAATCTGAAAAAAATTTTTTTATTTTTATTATATAAATAAAACCTATAAACCATTACATACCTAAAAACATAAATTCATAAGCTCCTAAATGACAAAACTCCTAAATAATCAAACCATTACACCGGTATACCACATATAATAAATCATAAATCTCGTTTTAATTTGTATTCATTATAATTTTAAATATTCATTTTAATTAATTATTAGTTTATTTTTTATAGAAATATTAATTACAAAATAATAATGTGCGATACAACTATAATTTAAATAAATTATTTTTTATGAAAAAAAATATAAGCTAATAAAAATAAACAAAATTTCAAAAATTTAAAATTTTACTTAGTAATATAATTTAATTTGATTTTGAATTATTTTGGGTTCTGCAAATATATTTTAATTAATATCTTTCTTATTAAAAATAGTTTATTAATTTATTTTTTTATCATCAAAATAATATATATTAATAAAATTTTTTATATTGAATTTACATCAAAAATAATAATTAAGATTATTATAACTAAGTATTGTATTCATATTTTAGAACTATTAAAAAATTATTATATTTTCAAAGGTTATAACCTTTGAAAATAACAAAAATTCATAAAAATAAATTTTTTGTTATTTTATTGATTAAATTAAATATATAAATCAATAAATAAAACCTAAATGTGTAAACATATAAATCAAAAAAACCCATTAACCCCAAAACCACAATAAACGTAAACTATTAAATAGGTATACCCAAAATAATAAATCATAAATCTCATTTTTATTAGTATTCATTATAATTTTATATATACATTTTAATTATTTATTAGTTTATTTTTATATAAATATAAATTAAAAAAATAAATTAATAGTTAGACAAATATAATTTAAATAATTTATTTTTCATCAAAAAATATATAAGCTTATAAATGGATACAAAAATTTAAAAATTTAAAATTAATATTTAGTAAATTATTTCACTTTGATTTTGAATGATTTTAGGTTTTGTATATATATTTTAAACAATATTTATCTTATTAATAATTGTTTATTAATCTTTTGTAAGATCATTATTATAATATATATCAATTTAATTGTTTATATTGAATTTACATGATATATAATTGTTAAGATTATCATAACAAAATATAGTTTTCACATTTTAAAAAAAATTAAAAATTGTTATAGTTTCAAAGCTTATATTAAATTTTTTGTTATTTTATTTTTTAAATAAAACCTATAAACCACTAAATGCTAGGGGTGCTCATAGGATGGGACGAAATGGGGATTACAAATCTCCAGTCCCTACCCACAGTTCGGAGAATTTTTTTTGAAGATCCAGACCCGTCCCATAGGTTGAAAATATCTGGATGGGATGGGACGAAGAACGGGGATTTTGGGTAGGAAAAAATGGTTCCGGGACGAAACAAAGTTCGAACATTTTTTTCAATTTATTTTCTTCAAACCGGCCAAGTTAGTTCATGCCGAAACCTTTTGTTGTACCATTTATCATTCCTTAGTTATGTATCTTTCAAACTCAAATTGGGTCAATTTTGTTTTGACAAATAGGTTGAATACCGCAAACGAGTTCCATTACCTTGTCAAAAGCTTTGATGTGTCGAAAAGGATAGAAATGTTAAATAGAACGGGTCTGAATTGTGGGCTTAATTTGTTTCTTTGTTTTTTCACAAGTTGGCTTTGTTCAGCCGAGTGAATGTTAACCATAATAGCAGTACTACATTTTTTTTAAACAATTACTTAAAATATTAAGGAATAGCTAAAGATGACCACAAACATTGGCAGCATCAATTACTACTTAAGTAATTGCTAAAATTAGGCAGCTTAATATAACAAAAAAATACAACTAATAACAACCATTAAATTAATCATTTCAAAGGTCCGTCACGGAACATCAATGAAAATCAAAATCAAATTAATTATCTCTTCTACAACTACTCCCTTTTCTTCCTCCACTGTAGAAGGACAACCGGAGATGAAACCGTGTTAATCATGTAGACATAAATTTCTAAGATGAAAGAGTAATAAAAAAACAAAATACTACCTTATAAAATTTAATACACCCATTCCAAATTTAGTTGGCCAACTATAGTTGGAAGAATATTTGGATTATGAGACCCCCCTGAAAATTGTAATTGAACCATATTTTTATTAAATTGAATGAATAAAATAAGTAAAAGTGAAATTAAAATTTACAAGATTTGTATACTAACATGATTCACTATCATCAAGGTCTTGAACTAATTCTTCAATTTCAATAGGGTTGTTTGAGCTTCTCATCCAATCTTGTAGACATATTAGAACGTCAGCTGTAATAGGTGTTAAAGAACTCCTAAATTTATCTAAAGTTTTCTCCCTAGTGCTAAATGTATATTCGTAGGCCACAGTAGATGCTTGGTTAGCCAATACATCCATTATTACATTTTCCAACGAAGGATACCTAACCTCATTTACCTTCCACCAGTATTGAAGATCAAAATCAAATCTATTTTTTTCAAGTTTGTCCTCCAAGTACCTATCCAACTCTTCAAAAGCTGCAACTTCTTGTTCTTCCTCCAATTCAACAAAAAACATCATCAACATAAGTATCAATACAATCAAAGAAATCATCATTTTTCTTCAACACAGTAAAAAAGAAATCATCTTCTTTTGATTCATCTTCATTTAAATATTTATAATCATCCATCATCTCATTTAAAGCATTTATAACCTTTTCACCAAATTTTTATCTAATTCATCACCATAATGCTAAGTGTACATAACCTTGAGATATTTGAGCTAATATCTAGGATCCACACTACTACTACAAAAAGCATAATATTTGTTTACTGAAGAGAACCCCAATATTTGTTGATTTTATGTCTCATTTTCATAACTATTTCAGACATCATTGTATATCTACTATTTTCAAAAGCTCAATTTTTTTCAAAATTCGAATAATCTTAGGAAAATAAACACTAGAGGTAGAATATAATGAGCCACAAAAGTTACAAGTTACCTTATAAAAAGTTTTCAAGAAACGTGCCAAAATTTTGGCATTTGTTCAGTCTCTCTCAGTTGGAATGTTTGAACCAAACTCCTTCAAAAACCTTTTGTCTTTGTCCTCCAACTTATTAAAGTCTTTTTGATATTTTATATCAGTTTGTAGCATCAAATAAGTTGAATTCCATCTTGTAGGATAATCTAATTGCAATGAAGATCCATATCTCAAGTTTGCTTCTTCAACACATAACTTAAACATATCTAATCTTTTAGTACTGCTCCTCACATATTTCACCACACCTCTAATTTTTTGAATAGCACCCTCAACTACTGCAATGCCATCTCTAACGATTAAGTTTAGCATATGAGCACAACATCTCATATGAAAATGCTCGCCTCTCAAAGGTACAACACTTTTTTTCACAAGCCTTTTTTTCAATTGTTCAACTTCAACATCATTATTTGATGCATTGTCTATAGTAATGGACATCAACTTTCTCAAACCCCAATCATTCATGCAAAACTCAATAGCATTTCTAATATTAACTCCAGAATGACTTTTAATTACACAAAAGTTCAAAAGCCTTTTATGCATATTCCATTGAGAATCAATGAAATGAATAGTCAAACATATATAAGAAAAATTTTAAATGCTAGTCCAAGTGTCGGTAGTCAATGAAACTCTACAACAATGAGATGATATGCTATCAAATAATTTCTTATTTTCATTCATAAACAAAGAAACACAATCCCTCAGTGCAGAGTGCCTAGATGGAATTTTAAATTGAGGCATACTAACTTCACAAAACTCCTTAAACTCATCCCTCTCAACAAAACAAAAAGGAAATTCATCTTTTATGATTATTTTCACCAAAGCCTCCCTAACTTGTTGTTGATCAAATTGCCAACAAGTTAATTTGTTATCCTCTGAAATAGTACCTTTAGTGAAACTCAAAAAAGATTGTTACTTGTCTTTACCTTTGTGCGCTTCTACTAATTCTTTTTTGTGTGGAAATTTCTTACAAGTCTTTCTCAAGTATTTCCATAAACCCGAAGTACCTTGATCACTTTTTGCCAAATATTATTTCCTACACCATATACAAGCTGCCCTACAAGTTTCATTTCCCTCTGAATCAATTAATATCTCATAAGTTTCCCAAAAATCCGACTTATACTTTTTATGAGCTTGAGGTTCAAATGTACCTTGACTTTCTTTTACAATTGGAATTGAATAACCTGCCGTATCAATAAAAGGGTTCGTGAAAGGATGATTGGATTTACCAGTACTTTGATAATTTGAGATGTGATCATCTTCAATTTATTGTATTTTTCGATTACCGCTGGATTGTGCCATCTACTTTGCCATTAATAAATATGATATGTTAAGCATAAATACATATAAATATTTCAAACAAGCAAGCTCTACAAAACTGAATGTAACACATTCAGCCAACTCATTCGACCCAACCACAACACCACAACCAATACTCAACAAAACTGACTAATACACATAATAATAATAATTAATCACGGTGCATCTGAGACACGGTGCAGGCAACCAGAAGTGCGATGGACAAGGGCTGGACCTAAATGAACATGACTGGAATGGCGTGCGGTGTCCTGGAACTCGTCGGAACAGCAATAGGTGCGTCAGAATTGGATGGGCAGTAGCGAAATTGGTGGAATCTTTATGTTTTATATATATATATATATATATATATATATATATTCCTAGTTCTAGTATAGGTTTTTTAGGACGGGATGGTTCTCAGGATGGATTTTGCTTAAGATCCGGAACCACCCAAAAGAAAAAATATGTGACAGAACGGAACCGGAAACGTCAAAGTCAACGGATTTTCTCAGTCCCAATTCTTTCGGGACGAGGCTTCGTGTCGGGTCACGATTCACCGATTCCCTTGAGCAGCCCTTCTAAATGCATATAAAGTTAAATCAGTAAACTCCTAAACCCCGTAATGCCTAAATACATAAACCATTAACCACTAAATACTATTTAATAATTAATAAATCAAATTTTTATTGCTATTTTTATATTTTTAAATATTCATCTTAATTATTTATTAGTGTATTTATAAGATATATTTATTACAAAATAAATTATGAGTGGGACAGATACTTAAACCATTAAAGTAGTATATCCTGAATAATAAATAATAAATCTATATTTTATTTGTATTCATTATATTTTTAAATATTCATTTTAATTATTTATTAGTTTATTTTTATAGAATTATAAATTAAAAATAAATTATGAGGAAGGCAAATATAATTTAAATAATTTACTTTAAATAACAAAAAATATATACTTATAAATAGAAGCAAAACATCAAAGAATGTATTATTTTGAAATATATTTTACTTTGATTTTGAATAAATTTATGTTTTTTAAATATATTTAAAATAAAATCTATCTTATTAATAATAGTTTATTAATTTATTTTTTAATCATTAATATAATATATTTCAATATAATTGTTTATATTGAATTTACATGAGATATAATTATTAAGATTATCATAACTAAATATAGTATTCATATATAAAAAAAATTAAAAATTGTTATATTTTCAAAGTTTATAAACTTTAAAAATGAGAAAAAATAACAAAAATAAATTATTTGTTATATCATTTTTTAAATAAAACTTATAAACCATTAAATTCCTAAATACATAAATATCTAAACTCCTAAACCCCGAAGCCACTAAATACTTAAACCTTTAAACTCGTAAACCTTAAATATAATTTAAATAATTTATAGAAATATTAATTACAAAATAAATTATGAGTGAAACAAATATAATTTAAATAATATATTTTTCATCAAAAAAAACATATAAGCTTATAAAATGATGCAAAAACTAAAAAAAAATTATTATTTAGTAATAAATTTTACATTGATTTTGAATAATTTTAGGTTTTTTAATTATATTTAAATTTATATCTCTCATATTAATAATAATTTATTAATTTAATTTTTGTTAATTGATATCATATCTATCAATAAAATTGTTTATATTTAGTTTATATTATATATAGTTATAATATTTATTTTTACTAAATATTATATTCACATTTTTATAAAATTTTAAAATTATTATATTTTCAAATGTTATAACCTTTCAAATTTTGAAAAAATATCTAAAATAATTTTTTTGTTATTTCAGTGTTTGAATAAAATACTATAAACCATTAAATGCCTAAATACTTAAATCAATAACTTCTGAATCTCAAAAACCCTGAATAGATAAATTTTTTAAACATGTATATCCTAAATAATAATTAATAATTAATAAATATCATTTTTATTTTTTAATTATAATTTTAAATATTCATTTTAATTATTTATTTATTTATTTTTATATAAATAATAATTACAAAATAATTTATGAGTTACACAAATATAACTTATATAAATTATTTTTCATCAAAAAATTATATATAAATTTTTTAAAAGAAAAAAAAATGTTAAAACAAATACTTATTGTATTGTAATATATTTTGCTTTGCTTCTGAATCATTTTAGGTTTTGTAAATATATTTTAATTGATATCTACCTTATTAATAATAGATTATTAAGTTATTTTTTCATCATTATTAGAATATTTATCAATAAAAATGTTTAAATTGAATTTATATGATATATAAATATAATGATTATTATAATTAAATATTGTATTCACTTTTGAAAAAAAATTTTAAAATTATTATATTTTCAATGGTTATAACCTTTTAAAATGGGAAAGAATAAAAAAAATATTTTTTCTTTGTTATTCTATTGTTTAAATAAAACATATACACCACACAAATGCCTAAGCATTTAGTTCACTTAACTACAAAATCACTATACTCTATATATATAATTTTTTAAATCAGTATACCCTAAATAATAATTAATACATTTCATTTTTATTTGTTTTGATTATAATTTAAAAAATTCATTTTGATTGTTTAGTTTTTTATTTTTATAAATGTTTTAATTATAAAATAAATTATGAGTTAAAAATATAATTTATAAAAATTATTTTTCATCAAAAAATTGATAAGCTTATAAAAAGAATAAAAATTTAAAAACAAATAATTATTATTTAGTAAAATATTTTGCTTTGATTTTGATATCATTTTAGGGTTTGATATTATATTCATAATTGATTTTTAATTTATTTTTTGATAATTATTATAATATATATTAATAAAATTGTTTAAATTGAATTTATATGATATATAATTATTATGATTACTATAAATAAATATTTTATTCACTTTTGAAATGAATTTAAAAATTATTATATTTTTAAAGGTTATAATTTTAAAAAATGAGAATAAATAATAAAAATAAATTTTTAGTTATTTTATTTTGTAAATAAAACCTATAGACCATTAAATGCTTACTTACTTAAATTAGTAACCTCATAAACCCTTAAATACATACAGATTTTAACATCTATATACTACTTAAAAAATAATAAATCTCATTTTTATTTCTATTTATTAATATTCATTTTAATTATTTATATTTTAATTTTTTAGAAAATTAATGATAAAATAAATTTCGAGTGAGACAAAAATTATTTAAATTATTTATTTTTAATCAAAAAAAATATAAGCTTATAAAAAGAAGAAAAAATTTAAAAATTAAATATTATTATTTAGTAATATATTTTGATTTGATTTTGAATCATTTTGTGTTATGTAAATATATTTTAATTAATATTTATATTATTAATATTCGTTTATTAATTTAATTTTTGATTATTATTATAATATCTATCATTAAAATTGTATATATTGAATTTATATGATATATAATTAGTAAGATTAATATAATTATACATGCTATTCACATTTCAAAAAATTTTCAAAATTATTTTATTTTCAAAGGTTATAACCTTGGAAAATATAAAAAAATAAAAAAAAAATATTTTGCTATTTAAATTTTTAAATAAAACCTATAAACCACTAATTGCATACATAGTTAAATCAGTAAACTCATAAAGTTCGTAATGCCTAAATACATAAACCATTAAACTGCTATATGCTACTTATTAATTAAGAAATCTAATTTTTATTTCAATTTATTATTATTTTAAATATTCATTTTAATTATTTATAAGTTTATTATTATAGAAATATTTATTATAAAATAAATTATGAGTGCGACAAATATAATTTAAATAATTTATTTTTAATCAAAAAAATATATACGTTATATAAGAAATAAATATTAAAAAATTAAAAATTATTATCCAGTAATACTTTTTCATTAATTTTGAATCAATTTGGGTTTTGTAAATATTTTTTAATTAATATTAATCTTTTTATTAATAGTTTATTAACTTAATTTTTGATAATTATTATAATATCTATCAAAAAAATTGTTTATTTTGAATTTATATGATATATAATAATTAAAATTATTATAACTAAATATTATATTCACATTTCAAAAAATTTTAAATATTATTATATTTTTAAAGGTTATAACCTATGAAAATGACAAAAAATTATTATAGTAATTTAAAATTTATTTATCAGTTTATTTGACAAATTTTCAAATGTTATAACATTTGAAAATATAATAATTTTAAAATTTTTAAAAAATGTTTATACATATAAATTAATAAACTATTATTAATTATATCAAATAATATTATATCAATTATATTTTTTGTCAATTATCACTTTTAATATTATATCAATTATAAAAAAAATTAATAAACTATTATTAATATGATACATATAAATTAAAATATAATTAAAAAACCTAAAAAGATTCAAAATCAAATTAAAATTTATTACTAAAAAATAATTTTTTTAGTTTTTGTATCATTTTATTAGCTTATATTTTTTTTGATGAAAAATATATTATTTAAATTATATTTGTATCTCTCATAATTTATTTTGTAATTAATATTTATATAAATTATTTAAATTATATTTAAGGTTTACGAGTTTAAAGGTTTAAGTATTTAGGGGCTTCTGGGTTTAGGAGTTTAGAGATTTATGTATTTAGACATTTAATGGTTTATAAGTTTTATTTAAAAAAATATATAACAAAAAATTTATATTTTTTATTTTTTATCATTTTTGAAGGTTATAATAACCTTTGAAAATATAACAATTATTAAATTTTTTTTATATGTGAATACTATATTTAGTTATGATGATCTTATAATTATATATCATGTAAATTCAATATAAACAATTATATTGATAGATATTATATTAATGATCAAAAAATAAATTAATAAACTATTATTAAAAAGAAAGATATTATTTAAAATATATTTGCAAAACATAGATTTATTCAAATCAAAATAAAATATATTACTAAATAATAATTTCTTTAATGTTTTGCTTCTTTTTATAAGTTTATATATTTTTTTATTAAAAGTTAATTATTTAAATTATATCTGTCTTCCTCATAATTTATTTTTAATTTATAATTCTATAAAAATAAACTAATAATTAATTAAAATGAATATTTAAAATTTTAATGAAATCAAATAAAATAAAGATTTATTATTTATTATTTAGGATATACTAGTTTATGGTTTAAGTATTTAGGTGTTTTGGGGTTTAGTGATTTAAGTATTTAGGCCTTTAGAGATTTATAGTTTTTATTAAAAGAATGAAAAAATAAAAAATTTATTTTTTTGATTTTTTTTAATTTTTGATGTTTATAACCTATGAAATTATAATAATTTTTAATTTCTATTAAATGTGAATATAATATTCAGTAATAATAATCTTAATAATTATAAATAATGTAAACTCAATATATATAATTTTATTAATAGATATTATAATAATGATCAATAAAAAATTAATAAACTATTATTAAAAATAATGATATAAATTAAAATATAATTGCAAAATCTAAAATGATTCAAAATAAAAATAATATATATTTCTAAATAATTAATTTTTGTTTTTAAAATTTTGCCTCCTTTAATAAGGATATATATT
>JAREIK010001126.1:0-52486 GCA_029783825.1 Sapria himalayana
CTTCGCTTCGTATGGAAAACAATACGGTAGGACATTTGTATGAATATAAACCACTAAATCAAATCAAATAAATTAAAAAAAACTATGTTTTGATAAATATATATTACTGCAACAAAAATGTACATATATACTAGAATTTCACTCGTACATATATTACTATAGTATTTGTACATATAATTGCAGTATTATGCATACATATATACCAAATACATATATACTCGGTATATATGTACATAAAATACTACAGAATTATATGTACATATATATTGACTATATACGTACACATATACCACATTTTTTGGCATTCCTGCTACTCCCACTATCGATGTCGCCCCTGCTGCTGCTACCGTTGCTGCTGTGGCTGCTGCCGAAGCTGCCACCACTACCGGTGCAGCCACCTCTGACTCCGCAGTCGCTGCTGCCACTGCTGCCGTTGATGCCGTTGCTGCAGTTGCTGTCGTTGCTGCCGCTGCAGCCCCTGATGCCGCCGATGCGCTACCTCCGTTGCCTCCGCTGTAGCTACTATAGTTGCCTCCGCTGCTGCCACTGCTGTTGTCGGTGCCGCCACTACCACGTCTGGCACCACTACCACCACTACAATCACTATTGTTGTTGCCGCCGCCTGCCATTGCTACCGCTACTGATAATAAGCTTTTACATTCCTATAATAGGCTAAGTCTCCTAAAAAATTCGAGAAGCACAAACATATTCACATATATATATAAATAGTTATTATAGACATGAACAAACACAAATTAAATTTGATTGTCATAATGTTTCAACAAAAATTTAATTAAATAATTTTATATTTTAAATAAATTTAATAAAAATAGAAACTATAAATGAAATTTTTAAATTAAACAAAAAAAAATCATTTAATAACTTATTCTAACACAATATTTTAAATAACTAAAACAAAAAAATAACAAAAATTATATTTACACCTTATTAATCATATATCTACCGATTGTGCATAAAGTATAATCTATAAATGCATTGACGTTGCTTTCTCTCCCTCTGCTCCTCCGATCACCACCTTTCCATTGTGAAAATGCTCCGAGTCATGGTGCATCATGTTTGTTAAAATATGTCTTCACTTACACAAGCTTCGTAAGTGAAACAATGTGGTACAATATCTGTATGAAATTTAAACCACCAAATCAAATCAAAATAAATAAAAAAACATTGTTTTGAAAAATATATATTGCTATAGTAAATATGTACATATATACTAGTATTTTACTCGTACATATATTACTACAATATATGTACATATATTGTAGTATTATGCATACATATATACTGAGTGCATATTATATACTGAGTGCATATATAGTATGTATGTACATAAAATACTATAGTATTACATGTATGTATATACTAAATATATATGTACGTATATACCGCATTTGTTATCGTTGCTGCTAGTCTTGCTACCACTGCCACTCCTGCCGTTGTTGTCATTGCCTCTGCTGCTATTGCTGCCGTTGGCACTATCGTTGCCGCTGCCACTATCGCTGCCATAGCCAATGCCGCTGCTGCTGCCACTACCACTGCCATAGCCAATGCCGTTGCTGCTATTGATGGTCTCACTGTTGGTGCTGGTGCTACTACTTCAGCAGCTACCAGTGCTACCGCCCCCGCCCCCACAGACATCACTGCTACTACCACAGCCGCTGCTACCACTACTACCTCTACAGCCCCCACCGCTACCGCTGCTGCCATCATCGCCATAGCTGCCACTACAGCCTCTGCTGCCGCTACTACCACTACTCCCACTACTCCTGTTGATGTCGCCTTACCACTGCTGCCCACCGCCACCACCGTTGCCTGTTGAAAATAGGCTTTTACATACCTATAATAGGCTAAAACTCTACCCAAAATTAAGATACACAAAAACATATTCACAGATATATAAAACAAATATTATAGACATGAACAAACACTAATTAAAGTTGATTGTCATACAGCTTTAACAAAAATCCAAAAGATGTCTAGCAATTATGTTTAGAGAGAAAGAGAGTGCAAATATAAAATGTTTTAGGAATAATAAAGATAAAATAAGCTAGCCCTCCTTTTGATAAAATTGAAATCAGTAAATATGGTACCCACGCATTGGAATGACCGTGGCAATGTCTGAATGCTCTAAATCAGAATTTTTTCATGTATCTCAGATAATGTGTCCTGCAAAGATTCATAATTAGGTTAATGAGAAAAGCAAAGAACTAAACCAGAATAAAAAAAATGAAACCTGCAAAAAATATTATAATTATTTGCCACTATAGACAAAAATAAATAACAGTTCAGAAATAATTCTCATACGAAATCATCCTATAATTTGTAGGGAATGCTAGCCTCTCTGTGAGGTTTCGCAGCTGGATCTCGGAATACTATCTATTGTGCCAATGCCACTAACGGTGACTCCATATAGGACATCTGTTGTTGCATTACATAATTAATTCTTTTTATCTCATCATTCATTTCTTTAATTTTCTTGCATTTCTTCCATCAAATTAGTATACAGCTCATCCTTCTGTACTTTAATTTCATATATTTCTTCCTTCATATAGATATCTGCTCATCCTTCTATTCTTAATTTCATGTATTTCTTCCTTCAAATGAGATATCTGTCATCCTTCTTTTTTATTTGGTCTCCATAACTACAATACGTTCATTTGTTTCCATTGCTTGTTGTTCGACCGCCTCATCCACCATTGCTGAGACAGATGAATTCGAAGCATGAATGCTACAAGAAAAGGCCACCCCCATCGAGTTGATTCCATACACTCGCTTACTTCTCATGAACTCCTATGGTCTCCAAATAAATAGGATCATAGTCACTTGGTTAAAGATCCATAGAACCTTCAACTTGTTGATGAGTAGCTATCACACATTCCTCCATTAGGTCCTAAAATAAAATAGAAAAAAAACTATTCTAGATATACAAAATATAAATATTTTGCATTCCAAACAATTTTCAAAATGTATTGTAGTATTATAAAATTTTATTAATATAACAAGTTCTTACAGTAATCATCTTAAACTTGTTGTCAACAAACTGGCCATCCACTTTCTTCACGTGCATCTTCCTAAAAATCTCATAAAATTTTAGATCTCGACCCAATTCTCTAGCCCAAATATGTTTTTATTAAGGCATTAAAAACAAATGATCAAAAAATTTAACAAAATTAATAAAACCATGCAGAGGTTTGATTTATTGGACTATTAGGATAACCACTAAATATATAAATGTTTAAAATTTTAAAATTGTACCAAATCTCAAGCATGCTCAATGCTCGAATTTGACCCTCCTATGTATCAACATATTCTTGTATCTTGTCCAGCTACCTCACTTCTCTGATTTTTAATGGAAATATTCGAGTTTTCTTCACATCTGGCTCCTACCAATACTTAAGCCACTCAGGCGAGTCATCCTCAGATATAAAAGTAGGTCTTTCTTTCATATTCTTCAATTTATAAACTAAATCAGAATGTCATTGAGCAGCTTTGATCTCTCATAATGACTTTATCTTTCCATCAAATTTGGGTGTCCATGTGCATTTATTCTATATATAGAAAAATCACAAAGAATTTTTATTAACAACAAGAATGTAATTATTTACTGCTTGAATAATAACCACCATAATAGTAAGTAATTTTATAATTATTTTTCCATGCTTTTGTATTGTTATTTTTACCTGAAAGTCATTAAAATAGGACTCCTTTGTCGATTCAGAAACTTTCTTCCAGGAGAATGCTTTAGAATCAGCTATTTTAATGAAAGACTTTGTAATTATAGTCGAACACTTGTGAGATAGTATAAAACTGTACAACTTAATAAATAACATTGAAAATAAGAAAATCATAACAATATAAAAAAACTACTAATAGAAACATCAAAAAAAAATTTCAAATCATTTTTACATATTTTTTTACTCTCATCCATGATCTCAATTTCTAACTTTGCACTGACTGTAGAGAAAGGCACAACATTTGATGTCATTGGTTTTGTAAATGGGGAAACTACCGGTGTAAATGTGGTGTAAAAGATAGAGATGGAAAAAAGTGTGTAGTAAGCACAATCGGTGGTGGGCATACATCTGATAAAGGTGATAATAGAGGTTTTAATGATGGTGATGGTGATAGAAATAGAGATGGTGATAGTGATGTTGAAGTCTAGATATGGTGGCTATGAGATGGTACTAATTCTACATAATGTAGCATACTAGATGAATTTGATTCATTTCTGTGTCCATGTTCACCTCCATCACGGCCACGTCCTTTAGGCATCATCTACTGTACAAAATAAAACATAGAACAAACAATAGAGATATGATGAACAAGCATGCATTTGAGAATAAAACACACCGATAGATTTCAACAAATTATAAAAGGTCTTTTATAGTTTAATATTATAATAAATTATAATAATTTAATTATCGGCATCACTATCCTCCTCTAATGAATCTTTTGATAATTTTCTGATTCTAATAGAAGTTCGAACTCATCTTCAAATAGAAATTGATCATCTTCAATTTCTATTATGTCACCATTTGAGTCACATAAATTTTCTGCATCATCGTCTACATTCACAAGCTCAATATTATGTCATCTTCCTGGAATGCTAGTGCAATATCTATGTCTGCACTTCTTTGTTGCGATGTTGATACTTCAAATTTTGATTGTGCTTTGATTTTGCAAATCACCCACCAATCACTCTTATCACGAGATAAACTCGGATATGTTCAATAATATACTTGAGCAGCTTGAACTGCCATAATAAATGGCTCATATCGATTATATATACATTTATGGTTAACATCCACTAGCTTATAATCTGAATAAATCTTTGTGCCCACATTTCGTGTAGGATCAAACCACTTGCACTTAAATATATAATCCTATTATTTTCGAGTCCAGGATACTCCAATTCAATAACTTCTTTGAGTTGATCATAATAATCAATCTCATTTGCACTATATCCTACGCATTTAATGCATACACCACTATTCATATTATTTTAGAAGAATCATACCCGATTGTGTGAAATTTATATCCATTAACAAAATACCCATGATAAGTTGTCACATATCTAAACAGACATTTACTTAGATTCTTAATAAAAATATTTGAATCTCTATTTGAAGGATCAATTGCCCGTGACAAATTAAAAAATTGATATTAACAAATAAAAGATAATAATAAATTAAATTATTCAAATTTTTAAGACTTAATAATTCTCACATAATTTTTGAACCAGATCACAAATTTAGTTTCTAGCATATAATTGACATCATTGCTGGAAATTACTAGTTACCTATATTTTAACTGCTCAACATAAATACTGCACAAATATAAAACAAGAGAGAAAAATATATATCAATTTTTAATAATTCCTATTAAAAATAAAATTAAACTATGATTAAACCGGAAACCATTTTGTGTATACATACTCAATGTATGGTGAAACCTTCTCACAATTAAGTAAAACATAGCTCGGGGTTGCGTTGTACTTTCATCTGTCATATATCTTTTCATTGCTCTTCCAAATGCTCTTCTAGAGTGCTTGAAGATAGATAGTTTGTTCACAGAATCATCTTCTACCATCACATTACCTTCATCATTCCGAGGCACATTTCTATTCTTTGTATTGACATGAACATCAAAATAATAAGAACAAAATGATGATGCTTCTTCTACTAAATATGCATTGCAAATTGAACCTTTAACTTTTATCTTATTTCTAACATTCAATTTCAACTTACAAAGATACCTACAACCACAATGTTTGGTTTCAATTATATTAAATTACAATATTACATTATGTAAAAATAATAAAACATAGCAAATTATATGTATTTACCTCTAAAAAGGATACATCCACCTATATTGTAGTGGCCCTTCTATCCTTGCTTCAAATGCCAAATGGACCGGAAAATACTCTATTGAGTCAAAAAAACTTAGTGGGAATATCCATTCAAGCTTACAAATAATAAGTGGAATGTCATTCTCCAGCCTCACCATGTCATCTATTTTGATTGAGGTTGCAGTTAGCTATTTTAAAAAAAAAAGTTGTAAGGACCTTCCAATCACTTAGGGGAAGTAATTCACAGAATACAATTGGTATTAATCTTTGCATAAATACATGACAGTCATGACTTTTCATTCCAAATAATTTAAGATTCTTCATATCCACGCATCTACCTATATTTGACACATATCCATCAGAGAATTTCAAATTTTTAACCCATTCACATAATATCTATCTTTCCTTCTTATCAAGTGTGTAGCAAGCTTTAGGGAATTTTCCTGTATCCTCATTTAGTTTTATTTTAGGATGCCGACAGTAATATTTCAACTCTTGTCTTGATTTTAAAGTATCTTTTGTTTTTCTGTCATCATTAAGGTTAGTGTTGAAAACATTGTCGAAAAATTTTGTTCAATATGCATTACATCTAAGTTATGACGAATTAAATTGGACTTCCAATAGGGAAAGTCCCAAAATATACTAGGTTTCCTCCATCCAAATAATTTGCCTATTGGTCCATTACTTCCATTAGCTTCCTTTTCAGTTACCTTCTTCAAACTCAAACTCTGAATCTCTGTCATAATATCATCTCCTGAACGAACTACGGGTGCAACTGTTATCATAGTTTTATTTTTTTGAAATGCAGTTCTATTTCTTTGAAATGGATAATTCGTAGGTAGAAATTTACGATGATTATCAAAGCATGACTGTTTACCACAAAATTTGAGGGTAAATGCATCATAATTTTTCATGCAATACAGGTATGAAATCGTATTGCAATACTCCAGCTAGACAACATTGAAAATAGAAGTAAGTTGCTTACCGTCCACATAAGGGCTGCCCTTATAATGAAATTTTGCTTCTTTGAGATATCATAAATATTCATGTCAACATCCCATAAATAATTTTGCTCTGCAATAAGAGGCTGTAAGAAAAATCTAACATGTATTTCATTTTTTGGCCCTGGAACCACTGAGACAAGTTATAAGGTGTCATTATCACTGGCAATGTTGAACACTATTGTCCCCAAATGGCTGAAATTCATCAGTGTAAAGACCCAATTTCACATTTTGTCTTTCTGCTGCAAAATCTTGATATATATAATTAAAATGCTTCAAAGCAAGTGAATATGATTGATGCATTACCCCTTCTTCAACCTCATGCTCATAATTTGATGTAGCATTTGATGCATATAGTCTATGTAATCAAGGAATTAATAGAAAATAATACATCTTCTTAAAGACAACCTTCAATTTTTGTCACGTATCTACAACACGATGTGCCTTCCTAAATCGAGGATGATCACAAAACATACACAATTAAATCACTATCACCGCCCCATTATAACATGCATCCATTTAAACAACAATCTATTTTTTCCACAGGTAGACCCATTTCTCGTAGTAACTTCTTAGTGTTGTAAAAGTTATTAGTGATCAATTATTATTAGGAACAATCTCTTTCATCAGTTCTATTACCTGATCAAATAATTTCTCATACATATGATTTTCTGACATAATGCTCATTAGTCAATCTACAAGTGATAATTACGAATGTGTTTTAACCAAACCACAACTCTTTATCTGCAGCTTTAAGCATTTCAAAAATTTCTAAGCTTCAGGATTAGGTGGTTCATCCATGTAATCCATATTGAAGTCAGCACCAGCAGCTTATGTGATCATTCTATGGTATGTGTTTGATGATTCTTCACCATAAGCAAATGATTCAATATCCTCATTTTGGTCATTATTCAAGCCATTATACTTAACCCATGATAAATCCAAACAAAATAATTTGGCACAAAGTCATATTTAGCCAAATGATATCTTATATTTTCATCACGAAAAGGGATATTCTGATACACGCGATGATTACATGGACACTTAATTTTTTTCCATTCATCAATCTCAATTGAGTACATGTAAAATTGATGAAAGTTTCAAGCCCAGTCAACAAATATTTATTCAAAAATCCATTAATAACCCTTCTGTACATCCACTGATGATTTGAGCTCATTTTGCCCTGTTTTATTTACAAAAAATAATGGCTAATCATTATTTTGAATAAAACATTCTATTACTTCAAAATATACAAATAATTAAATAAAATTACTTATAAATGAATTTTTAAAAATTAAATATTATGAATATCGAGGCAATACATTTTCAGAATCTACATTAATATAGAGTAATTTTTAGCACAATAAATATTAATAAATATCATAGTAAAGGGTGCAAATTGTGATAATGCACAAGAATGGAAATCAAAAAAGAAAGACATTTAATGTTAGAAGGAGAAGAGGAGAGAGAGAGAGAGAGATAAGGTGGGAGAGAGGGGCAAATAAATGGGAGACGGAGAGAGGGAGAGAGAGAGGGAGAGAGAGGGGAGAGAGAGAGGAGGAGAGAGTGGGAGTGAAATGATGAAAATGAGAGAGGTGAAGAGAGGGGGGAGAGAGGTGGAGAGAGGGGGAGAGAGGGAGAGAGAGAGGGGGAGAGAGGGGAGAGAGGGGGAGAGAGGAGAGAGAGAGGGGGAGAGAGAGGGAGAGAGAGAAAGGAGAGGGAGAGAGGGAGAGAGAGAGAGAGAGAGAGAGAGGGAGAGAGAGAGAGAGAGAAAGGGTGGAAAGAGAGAGAATGAGCAAGAAAGAAGAGCGAGAAAAAAATTAACAATAGAGAGTGTGTGACATATAAAGAAAAAGAGGAAGAGAATGAGAGAAAGAATTATAGAGGGAAAGAGAGACACATAGAGAGTGCAGTGTTACAATGAATAATTATATAAAAGAAAATATAAGATCTTCAGTACAAACCTATCAATTATTACATTTTTTGTTATACATAAGTTCATATTTGAGCTTGAGACCAAGGGCTGGGATTAGGTAAGAGTACGATCCTTATTTGTATTATACCATATATGAGCCTAATCAACGAACACTTTCATGCTATGTGCTTACATATTATTGATATTATATTTTTCGCCATTTTATTTCAAGTTAGTGCAACAAAATAGTATTATCTCATATTTTATATGTTAGGATACATATAGTAAATGTTGTTATAAATAGTTACATTAAGTTTAACATATAATTATATATAGATATATGCATACAAGTATTTATAAGTAAATATAAATAAATGTATACAAAGTTATAAACAATTATATAGATTTATATATATGTATACATATTGTACATAATTAAAAATAAAGTTATATTTATTTATATAGAGTTTTTTATAGTTATACACATATTTATATATAGTTATACACATTTAGTTAAACATTATGTTGTATGTTTTTATATATATAATTATAAATATAGTTACATTTGGTTATACATATAGTTACACATATAGTTAAACTTATTATATACATGTATGTATATATTTTTTCATATAATTTCATATATTTATAAATATAGTGATGTATAGGTATGGATATACTAAAATACAATTTTAATACTAATATATAAAAATCTATATTATATATGTTGTTAATTATATATATATATATAGTTATTTATAATGTTTTTATAGTTATAAATATAGTAAGATAGAATTATTTATAGTTATATGTTATTATACATATATATATAGTTATAAAAATTTTTATATCATTAAACATTTAGTTATATATATATATATATATTCATTTTCGCGTAGTTATATTTAGTTATACATAAATATATTCAATGTTATAATAAATATATAGATTTACTATATGTATACATATATGTCTAAATAGTTAAAAGTATAGTTATATTTAATTATATAAAATTTATTTAGTTTTATAAATATCTATATATAGTATACACATATAATTAAACATAATGTTTTATGTTTTAATACATGTAATTATAATAAAGTTACATGTGGTTATACATTTGTTACACATATAGTTATACTTATATTATACATAAATAATCAAATCCTACTTGCATTATCATGATAAAGATTTTTGAATACAAGATCTCTAAAAAATTCTAGTTGGATGGTTGGTGGCATCATTAAATGGGTATAAGCCTTGGGTTTGAACCTATCATTGTTCTTTGAAGAAGTATATTTTGGTAAACCCTATGAGATAAACAAAGTTGATTCATTTCTGTGCATCAAAAGTGGATAAAAGTTATAATGTTATAGGAAAAAATGTTAAGGGGTCCCAAATGTATATAATTATGTTTTATTACAATTTTTAATTTTAATATAACATTTGGGGACAAAAATCCAAAATATTTATGATTTGGGTCTTCCAAATTTCATTACTAATAATTACCTTCCTTTATTCATACGGTATGCATATACTCAAGTATGCATATGAGTTTATGCATAAACTCATTTTTTCATAAATAAAAACATATGCATATGGAGTTCATAATTAATCTGTATGCATAAACATATACATAAACTCGTTTTTGCATACTGAGTAAGCTGAAACAAGTTAATGATACTATTTTTCAATTATATTGGGATAATAATGAGTATCCGAATTTAGGTACTAAATATAACCCAAATCATAGATATTTTTTTTGGATTCCATAACTTAATTATCCATTATATATATGTGTATATATATATATATAGATTACGGATGAAAATATTAAGTATTATTATTATTATTGTTGTAGATGAATTCCATTGTTTTGTTTGCAAAGTTAGATAAAAATTAGTGCAATTTTGGAAGCAACAAAATATAAAGAGTAGTACTTTCATTGTCAAGAAAATCTATTTAATAAAAGTTTGAATTGAACTAATTTTAAAAAATACTTCTCAGAGCAATATTCCTACCATTTAGTGGTTATCAATGCATATATTATTTGTTTTTGTTATTTTTGTTTTTTAATTAAGAGATGCAAGCCTAATCTTTTGTTCAATTTGAAGATTAGAATGATTGGATTTCTTGTTATGCATGTAATTACTACTTTAGAGCTATAAAGCTACTCTATTTTCATTTTCTTTTATCTCTCAATAATTTGGATTTTGTTGGCTCCTTTGCAAGACTAATAATTATTTTTTGATCCCTAATTTTGTTTTGATATTCCTTAATTTCTATGTGATCAACTCAAAAAACTTACAAAATGCCTTTATGCAACATCATAAGCAAGGTCTTTTTGTCAAGCTTATTTGTTGTGCCATCCAAAACTATAATAAAATCATGATTTATCATTTTCATTATACACGATGAATAGTTTTATACTTAGTCCCTTACAAGGGATTTGAACATAATGCAGGTTGATGTGTAGGATTTAGCTTGGGTTTATGTTGGCTCTTAACCTGTCGACTTGCATTCCTACAAACAATTTAGAAATATTAAAAATTTTAAGATATAATAAATAAAAAAATGATAATATGGCATATATATCTTGTAAGTGACAAAATCTATTTTTCAAATTAAATTTATAATCTCTTTTCTTTGGTTCAAATTAGAAACATAATCAAATTATGGTGCTAGAATGAATATAATCAACCCTTATATGACTTATGAAATGTCATCCCTCCAGTGGCTATTAAGCTAGCATGAAATGAATATAAATCATTCTAGCCATAGGAATCATAATAAATCTTTTTTTATGGTGCAATATAAAGGGATGGACAAATTTACTTTTCAATTATTGATCATACAATAAATACAAGTGGCTCGAACAACATTGAGAAGTAACTATTTGATATGAGTACATAATGAGTTTATAATGACTCAGAATAATTTAAGGATGATAATGCACGAGGGTTTATTATCAAGATCCTAGGGCACTCTCATTCAAGGGCTATGATGTGCTTAGTTTGATTAGTTAAATTTCATAGGATTTAAAATACTTTAAATTCCAATATTAGTTGTTTTTTATTTTAATCATAAGTTTTTACAATTTTATAAATTACTTATAAAGTATAGTAAAAGTTTATGTTTATTATTTTGTTAGTTATATAGATATAGTTATGTTAAATAGTTTATGTAAACTATTTTTATAGTTATATATATATAGTTATGTGTAAACACACTTATATAAAGAACACTTATATTTATGTATACTATTTTTGTATACAATATGTAGTTATGTATATTGAAGAAGTTATTAATTCGGCATACCTACTATGCACCATCAAAATCCATACAATGACAATGCATTATATCACAAATGCATGAATATGTATACGATTAAGTATATATACACAATACAAGAACACCACGGTGAATAAAGGAGAAAAATTTTGGAAACAATAAATAACATAATCAATACGAATAAGCTTAATCAAGATAATCGATGAAGAATAAAAATATAAAATATATCTCAAATCAAATAAAAATTTAAAGTTAAACCTCGATTATATGTTATGCGTTGGTATCAAGGGATTTATGGGCGAATGCGGAGGTTCGCTTCACTTAATGTTGAAGAATATTGGGTCTAGACGTGAATGTAAATATTAGCAAATTTTTTATATTTTTCATTATTAAAACATTAAATAAAAAATATATATATATTTAATCAAAAAGACTCATTAATTTTATTTACTATCAAAAGTTTTCAACAAAATTAATGTGCGTGTAGCAAGGTACAAATGAAAAACAAACACCTTGCAATTTTTTATTATATTATTAATTAAACAATAAATATATAAACAATTTAAAAAAATATGTTTAGCCTTATAAAAAAATATCAAATAGGTAAAAAATTAACAAACTCTATATAATAAGACATAAATGAAAAAATAATTTGTCTTCTCGTCACTCGCCTAAGAGTTATAAAATACTATTAATGTTAAAAAATATATAAAAATTTATATTTTATGGTTAAACATTTTTAAGAATTCATATATATAAAAATTTATATTTTATGGTTAAACATTTTTAAGAATTCATATTAATTTTTACGAAGATAATATGAAATAATTTTAAAGGCATAAAATTTCATATTATTTGATATCATTAATAATTTTTAAAATTCAAAAAATTACTTAAAGTGAGAAGATAATTAAAATAAGTTATATTTATTATTTTAATAAAAACTTAATATTAAAAACTAATAGTAAAAATATTACTAAATTATTTAATTCGTATAAATTTTTGTAATAACAAACATCTAAGTATTTATTGATAAATATTAATTTATTTTCTTTTAACTTTATTAAAAAATAATATTTTTATTATATTTCAATATTTTTCAAAATTTGTATTATTTATTTATTTAAAAGTTTTCTATAATAATATTTTTTTACTTATAATAATACTAATTTTTACTAGTTTATTCATCAATTCAGGTAATTTTGAAAATATTTTCTATTTTATTATACAATGAATTAATTTACATTTATATTAATAGAAATTTTAATATATGATAATATAATTTTTTAAATATAGAAAAAAATATTTTTCTTATTAAATTTATTATTTAATGTTACTTTAATACAAAATTTTATAGGTTCTTATTTTAAAATTTTTGATAAATTTTTTGTATAATTTTATAAAAAATTAATACATCATAAAAATAGTTAATTTAGTCCTTATTAATATATATAATTGTTTTTTGTATTTTTATATTTTTAAAATTATTTTTTTATAATATATTTTTTTATGATTTTATGAGGAGAATGTATGTTTCAAGGATTGCTCATCTATAGACAATTAACATACATTTAATAAACAAAATTAAATAAAATATTAAAACAAATAATAAATAAAAAAATTCAATAATTAAATATTGGCTAGGAAAATACCATTGCTAAATCCATAGTTAATTTGTGGATTTTATAAGCTAGAAAAAATTTGTCGCTATATTACGAATTGTATTAGATAGAAAAAATCCGTTGCTAAATCCATCACTAAATTACAAATTAAATTAGCTAGGGAAATTCCATCGCTAAATACATCGCGAAATTAAGAATTTTATTTTATAAAGAAATTACATCGCTAAATACGTCGCAAAATAAAGGATTTTATTTTCTAGAGAAATTCTGTCATTAAATCCGTCACTAATTTATGGATTTTATTAGCTAGGGAAATTCGATCGCTAAATCCGTATCAAAAATATAGAATTTATTAGCTAGCAAAAATCCATCACTAAATTTGTAGCTAAATTACTGATTTTATTAGCTAGAAAAAATTCATCGCTAAATCCATCGCTGAAATATGGATTTAATTAGCCTGGGAAAATCCGTCACTAAATTTATAGCTAAAATATGGATTTTATTAGCTTGGGAAAATCTGTCTCTAAATCGTAGCTAAATCAATGATTTTATTAGCAAGTAAAAATCTATCACTAAATTAAAGATTTTATTAGGTATGAAAAATTTATCGCTAAATCAAGGATTTTATCAGCTAGGGAAAATTCGTCTCTAAATCCATCGCTAAATCAAGGATTTTATTTGCTAGGAAAAATCTTTCGCTAAATCCATTGCTAATTTCAGGCTTTTATTAGCGAGGGATATTTCGTCGCTAAATCTGACCCTAAATTCCTCATTTTTCTTGAGCAAAATTTACAAAAATTTTCCGTAGCTAATCTGTCGCTAAATCCGTCACTAAATTCCTCGCTTTTCTTGAGTGGAAATTACAAAAATTTTCCGTCACTAATCTGTCACTAAATCCTTCACTTTTCTTGAGCGGAATTTACGAAAACTTTTCCCTCACTAATCCGTCGCTAATCCGTTGCTACTTTTTTTTCAAAGAAAAATCATAAATCCCTTGCTATTCCCTAGCTAATCCCTTGTAATTTAGCTAGGGATTGATCCTTAGCTAAAATTCATTAGTTAAATCGATATTTTCTTTTAGTGGAAATGGAAGTTGAAATGACAACAAGCTGCGTGGTATTGAATTTTTGCACACATGTATTGAATTTTTGTGTGGTATTGAATTTTTGCTTGTAGGGAAACTCACAGGATGTATAACCTCTATAGCACTCTCGAAGTGTACCTGTGTATGCAGGCATGCCTCAATATGTAAGACATGATAATTCTTCCTCCAAAAAGCTATCAATAGAACAACATATCAATTGATAAAGTAGAGAACATGGCACCCAGCAAAACATAAGCAATGTCACAAACATCGTGCTCATCAATAAGATAGTTATATATAGTATATATAAACATATAATACTATAGTATATATGTACATATACTGAGTATATACGTACATATATACTATAGTATATAAACATATACACAATAGTATATATGGATGTCTTATAGATATAAAACACCATGTATAGATATAGATATAGAATAACAGGTAAAGTATTATACCATTTATACTTCACAATGAAGGCAAAAAAGATCACCATATAACATTAATAAGAAATGCGAATATTATTTAAATTTTTGAAAATATATCTAAAAACTCTAAGAGGAAGACTTGGAAGACAAGCCACTAGCCATGCTTGGCACATCAAAGTTTGAATCCTGTATCCCTACAACCAAAACTTTTTCCTGGTCCCAAGGCCTATAAGGCGGTTGCTCTGCCTCGCCACTCCTAGTAGCACCATGCTCTTGTGCAGCTTTCATAGAAAGTTTATTCTCCTCTCCATGTGCTTGCACCAATGATTTTAATCACTTAGCTTCAAATAGTATAATTTTTACTATGATTCAACTTAATCTTTGAATATTAAAATAAAAAATAAAGAATAAATTAATGGAATGGAGATCCAATGCTTTACAATAATATTGTTGTAAAGCATATGATAAAATAATATTGTTATTGTATTCCAATGATTTGCAATATTATTTAAAAAGCATTTGATAATATTTTAACAACTTTCATTTATTAGTAATAAAGTTTGATAATACTCAAAATTTAATTAGAATAAAAAAAACAAAGTGTTTTGATTCATTCTGAAGATATACAATTGTATTCCATATATATTGATGATATATATTTAATATTATTTATTACAATTTTTTTTTTAAAATGTATCAAATTTTTAATATGAATAAATGGTTTAAATTAAAATTCAATGAAGTTAAATGATGCTTGATATGTTTGTTAATATTCATGTCTCAATTTTTTTTTCAATGAATTTTAATGAGCTTGGTAATCAATTGATATTTTAAACATTATTTCACATGAGTTCAATAAAATATATATATCTACCCACAAAAACAATATATATATATATATATTTACACATCAAAAACCAAAAAACTCGATACACTCATTCTTGAGATAAATGTGAGCCTCCTTGGAGGTTGCAAGTTCAACCTCTACAAGCTACTAAAAAATTGTTAGGAAAAGAAATCATGCCTCATTTAGTTATATTAAATTATATAGAGTATTATATAGTTATACAAATATATATAAATAGTTATACATATATAGTTAAACATAATGTTGTATGTTGTTATACATGTAATTATAAATATAGTTACATGTGGTTATACATGTAGTTACAATTATAGTTATACTTGTATTTATATATTTATACATATAGTTATGTATAGGTATAGATATAGTAACATATATATATTAAATATATGTTGTTAATTATATATTTAAATATAGTTATGTATAATATTTTTATAGATATACATATAGTCAAGGACAATTATTTATAGTTATATGTTCTTATACATATAGTATCTATAGGTAAAAATAGTGTTGTATATAGTTAAACATATAGTTATATATAAATATAATCATACAAGTAGTTATAAGTAGTTATACATAAATATATACAAAGTTATATCAAATATATATATATATATATGTATATATATAAATATATGTATACACAGTTACAAATATAGTTATATTTAATTATATAGACTGTTACATAGTAATACAAATTTTTATATATAGTTATACACATGTAGTTAAACATAATATTGTATGTTGTTATACATATAATTATAAATATAGTTACATGTGGTTATACATATAATTACTTATATAGTTATACTTAAATATATACATGTAGGTATATATATTTTTTCATATAATTTATATATGTATATATATAGTTATCTATATGCATAGATATGGTAAAATACATTTATATATATTAATATAAAAAATGTATCTTAAATATATGTTGTTAATTATATTTTTAAATATAGTTATGTATAATATTTTTATAGTTATAAATGTAGTCAAACACAATTATTTATAGTTATATGTTGTTATACCTATAGTATATATATTTAAAAATAAAGTTATATCTATTTAAACATATAGTTATATATAGATATATTAATACAAGTAGTTATAAGTAGTTATACATAAATGTATACAAACTCATAAAAAAATATATAGATTTACATATATGTGTGTGTGTGTGTGTGTGTGTATACATAATTACAAATAAAGTTATATTTAATTATAGAGAGTGTTATATAGTAATACAATTATTTATATATAGTTATACACATGCAGTTAAACATAATGTTGTATGTTGTTATACATGTAATTATAAATATAATTGCATTTGATTATACATTTAGGTACACATATAGTTATACTTATATTTATTCATGTAAGTATATATATTTTTTCATATAATTTTATATATGTATAAATATAGTTATCTATAGGTATAGATATGGTAACATATATTTTATATACTAATATATAAAAATGTATGTTAAATATATGTTGTTAATTATATTTTTAAATATAGTTATGTATAATGTTTTTATAGTTATACATGTAGTCAATTACAATTATTTATAGTTATATTTTCTTATACCTATAATATATACAATTAAAAATAGAGTTATATATAGTTAAACATATAGATATATAAGATATATTCATACAAGTAGTTATACATATATGTATACAAAGTTATAAACAAATATATAGATTTACATATATGTATATGTATATGTATACATAGTTACAAATATAATTATATTTAAATTATATAGAGTATTACATAATTATAAAAATATTTATATATAGTTATACACATATAATTAAACATAATGTTGTATGTTATTATACATGTAATTATAAATATAGTTATATGTGGTTATACATATAGTTACACATATAGTTATACTTATATTTATACATGTAGGTATACATATTTTTTCATGTAATTTTATATATTTATACATATAGTTATGTATAGGTATAAATATAGTAAAATACATTTATATATATTAATATATAAAATTTTTTATCAAATATATGTTGTTAATTATATATTTAAATATAGTTATGTATAATATATTTATAGTTATACATATAGTCAAAGACAATTATTTATAGTTATATGTTCTTATACCTTTTGGGATCCAATTGCAAAAAGATACAAAACAAAAAAACAAACAAGTACGGCTTACAACAAATCAGAGCAAAATAAATGCGGTCTTGTATTTCAGGCATGTAGTATATAAAAATTAAGATAATTCGAATCCCCCTAGAAATAGATGATGTCATCCACATAACAAAACAAAACTCAAGCCAAATAGGAAATAATTAGATCCACATCCAAATATGTCAACAAAGTTTGTCTCATCCTACTAAAATTGTTTATGACTTGCTGGCAATGTAATTGGAATGATAATCAAGACCCTCGTAGAGGCCCTCGCCAGATGCAGCACAGACACTCTGAATGTGCCAAATGTGTTGGTAACGAGAGTGAAGTCCTAGCTTGTCAATAATTTCAGTTGCATTCATCGCATTGGTAAGATCTTGTTAATTGGCAAACACCAGCAAAACTACATCTAGAAACTTTTTTTCATTTAGCATCCTATGCAACTCATCTTTGGCTTCAACAACTTGATCTTTGTCATTGCTGTCCACCACAAATATGAGCCCTTGGGTGTTTGGAAGTAATTCTTCGAGAAAGGGTGAATCTTGTCTTGACCCCGACATCCCACACAGTGAAATTGATGTTTTTGTATTCAATAGTCGCTACATTGAAGACAATAGTAGGAATTGTGGTGACAATTTCACCAAGCTTCAACTTATAATATAATGAAAGGTTGTCTTACCGGTAGCATCAGGACCTCCCATCAAAATCCTCATCTCCTTGTTGGCAAATAACTTGTGAACATCTTTGTGAACATCAATCCCATTTTTTCCCCTAAATCTCAATTCCTTTGTCGTATGGTGGTAAAGGGATTTGATGAGAGAAATAAACAAAATCAATAGACCTCAAGAATTAGTCACCAGATAGAGAGGTCAACTTCTATATGTTCTTATATCTATAGTATATATATTTCAAAATAGAGTCATATATAGTTAACCATATAGTTATATATAGATATTTCATACAAGTAGGTATAAGTAGTTATACATAAATGTATACAATGTTATAAACATATATATAGATTTTATTATATGAATACATATATGTATACATAGTTACAAATATAGTTATATTTAATTACATATAGTATTACATAGTTATACAAATATTTATATATAGTTATACACATATAGTTATAAATGTGTATGTAGTTAAAGATATAGTTATATATAACATTTTTATAGTTATACATATAATAAAATACAATTATATATAATTATATATTTATATACATATAGTATATTTTGTTATAAATATAATTATATAGAATATACATATAGTTATAAATAATTATATAGTTAAAAAAGAGTTACGTATATTTATAAATATAGTTATAAAAATAGTTTACATAATTATAAATATAGTTATAAATACTTGTATATATAATGGCATATGATTATATAATTATACAAGTGTTTAGATATAATATTTGTGTTTAAAATATTTTTATAAATGTTACATAAATATAATTATATATATTTAAACTTTTATAAATATTATATAGTATATATATCACACATATATTAACATTATAAATATTATATATATATATATAAAAATAAATATGTTATATAAATGTTTACAAAAATGTATAAACATTTTATATGTTATATAATTGTGATATAAAAAATTATATAAATGGGTAGTTTTATTTAAATGCTGTATAGATATTAATAAACATTAATACATATGTATAAATATTTATATAATACATTATATGTTTATATAAACATATCAATGTTTATATATAATGTAATACGTTTATATATATTAAAGTATAGAAATTTATATATAATGTCATACAATTATATAAATGTATAAAAGTTTATATATAATGTTATCTGTTTATAATATTTTTGGAGACAACAAAAATAGAACTTATAAGCATTAAGTTTATTTTTTCATAAGTTACAGAAGTAGAAAACACTAATCATATTTTTTTTCTTAAGTTACAAAAGCATACAAAAATATGCAAATATTTAGTATTTGAAATCCGTAAAACCCTAAAAAATAAAATATTAAAACAACAAAGTTTACACTAACTATTTATTATTTCATTAATGGTGTAGAGTCAAGATAATATAAGTGATATGAAAAAAGAAGAAAAAAGAAGAAAAATTCTAAGAAAATAAAAAAAAAATTCAAACCTAAATATTATATAAAAACTAAACTTCTCTAGTGGTTATCAAATTGCGATAGACATAGATATGCATATAGCATTTCGAAGGAGAAGAGCAATGACAATATTACCCGGTAGCAATAAGAAGTCGATTTAGAAAATCAGATTGAAGAACATGTAGATTCTGGTGTTTGGGAAGAAGAGAAGATCAACATGGGTTGCTAGTAATTCCCAGAGAAATGAAAAATCAAAATCCCGAAAAGAATATGGAACAAAGGATGGTGGACATATATGTGAAAGAAAATCTTGATTAAGCACAAATAAAAATTGAAGAGCAGATCGAGGCAAAATGTTGGACATTCACGGTTCTAAATATCATTGAGATTACTGAGCTTAGGTCCTTCATTACAAAGACGAGGACCGGGATGACCTAGAGATGGCATGTCATTCCCAGATTATGATGCAATGATGCTAATTGATGAGTACCAAGTTCAATTTGATCTTTTTCTTCAACTCAAATTGAGGAAACTAAAGGTAGAAACAAGGAACAAGTGGAAAAGGTAGATAGAAACAATCCTTCAACAGATAAATCATATAAAGAAGATGAAAATTTCAACCAAGAATGAAGAGATTGGGGCAGCACAAGATTTGAATAGTTAGCTGGAGTAAAAGGTGAAAACTTTGTTTGCATAAACACAAGTATGAAAGGACATTACACTGAAAAATGACGCCATGGCTAAGACCATGAGGAGCTACATCGAACAATCTATAGTAGCAACAATACGGAACAATGCAGATACTGAAGCTTAATCATCTTGCCATGGCACTCATAATCAGAACAAAGAATAATGCAGAAATTGCAATAAAGAAACTTGTTATACGTTGATTCTGCCTTGTAAACATTTGTGTTTGTGTTGGTCTTGTTCTCTTAGTCTTACCTTGTCCCCCATCTGTCACTCCCACAAGATTGGTAGTGTGAGAATATCCAAATCCAATATTTAGCTATCAAAAAAGAGAAGAGGTAGATTTTGTAGGTTGCTCTCGTAGTCCGTTTCGTTTCTCCTCTCTTCGTCATTGAAACTTGAAAGATAGAACAAAGTTTAAGTGCTTAATGCCTTAGCATTTTTTTTTCATGGAAACTATAAATAAAAAATAAGATGTAAATATATAGAAAATAAAGAGATAGAAATATAAAAGTCAACTAAAATTATAAAAATAAATAATTTAAATAAAAAAAAGAAATAAAATTTTATTTAATAATAAATGATATTATTTATTAAGTAAATAAAAAATATTATATAATAATAAAGTATTTAATATATATATATATTATGGTTATAAATTTTTAAGAATTCAAACTATTTTTTATTAATATAATATTAAATAATTATAAAGACATAAAATTTGAATCTTTTAGTCATTATAAATTTGAATCTTTGAAGTGTTAATTTAATAACCACACTAAGATATTTATATTTTAAATCATCAAAATTTTTTTGATTTAATTAAAACATCTATGTAATAATCTTTAAATATCAATTTATTTTCTTTTAAATTTTATTGAAAATTGGAAGTTTTTTTATAAATCAAAATTGTCAAATCTTTTCATCATTATTTTTTTAAAAGATTCCTATCCTCATAAAAATGTTTTATGATTATAGGAATAATATTAATATTTACTTGTTTATTTGTTAATTCATAAATTTTTATAAATTTTTATAAATTTTTTTTATTTATTCAAATAATTATTTATTATAGCTTTTTATTAGTAATAATTTTTATTTATGTTTATTTATTAATTATAATATTTTCAAAATTATTATAATTATATAATAAATTATATAATGTTTCTTAATACAGATATTTAAATATCATAATTAAAAATTTCAAAAAAATATTTTGTATAACTTTTTAATTAATGTATAACCAAAATAATAGTTATTTTAGTCTTATTTAATATAAATTTATATTCATCTTTTTTTATATATTTATGAAATTTTTTATTTATATATCATATTTTTATAATTATATAAGGAGACTGTCTTTCAATGATCGCTCACCTATTGACCATGACATACTTTTAATATATAAAATTACATAAAATATTAAAATAAATAATGCTAAAAGAATTAAATTATTAAAAATTAGCGATGAAAATTATCACTAGGCCAAATTGCTAGGGAAAAATCGATTAGTAAATCCATGAATTTTGAGAAAATAAATATTTAAGGAATAATTGCTTCCAATTATATATAAAATCTTGAAAAAATATATTCAGATAATTATTTATCGATGGAATTTGTCTTGCTCTAATTAGTTAGGGAGAATCCATTGCTAAATCTGTCGCAAAATTTCCGACTTTTCAAATCATGAAATCTATGAAAAAATTAGTGATGAATTATGTCTGGATAGAATTAGCTATGAAAAATCTACTATTAAATCTGTCGCTAAATTTCTCGCTTTTTATTGCATAGAAATTTTAGGAAAAAAATAGCGACGAAAAATTTCAATCTACCATTTCCATAACTAATCCGTCGCTATTCCATCACAAATTTTTATTTCAATGTAAAATCAAAAATATCTTGCTATTCCCTAGCTAATATCTCACTATTTAGCTAGGATTAATCCCAAGCAAAATTTTCCTAGCTAAATAGATAATTTCTTGTAGTGTAATTATTTGTTTATATATATGTATATCTATCTAACTATCAATCTATCTGACTATCTGTTTGTCTATTTATCTTTCTTTCTATCTTTCTATCTACCTTTCTATATGTTTATCTATCTGTCAATCTATTGCTCTATTTAACTATCTATTTATTTGTCTATCTATTTATCTATCTCTTTCTATCTATCTATCTATATTTTTATCTATCTATCTATCTGTCTATTTTTCTATCTATCGGTCTAGCTAACTATTTTATATCTATTTAACTTTATATCTATCTATCTCTCGAACTATCTATCTACATATCTATCTATCTATCCATATATCTGTCTATCTATTTATCTATCTATCTATTTATCTATATATCTATCTATTTATCTATCTACCTATTTATTTATATTTCTATTTATCTATCTTTCCATCTATTTGTCTATCTATTTATCTATATGACTTGGCATGTTTACTATGGTGGGCGAGATACGACATGGTATAGTAATCATGTCGTTCCTAGCCCGGCATGGTTACAGTACTATGGCTGCCTAGCATGGGATCAAAACATGAATACCACTAGATTTAGCCCGGTTCAGGTAGGACAAATCCTTTATTTTTTTAAAAAAAATTAGGGTTTTAGTGGCACGTCACCGCACTACGAGGCATCTTCACCCTTTAGAGGCTCGTGAGCTTTGTCTGTCGAGCATAGGCTCTTATTGATCATGTTTGGTACATTGTAATGCATGCCAGGCTCGGCATGATAGGCTGGGGCATAAAAATGTAGCGTGCCATGTTGGTTCGACACGTCACCATAGCATGCCGTGCCGGGCCGAGGCACGCCACTATAGCATGTCATTCTGGGCCCTAGCCCAGCACAACCCATTTTATAGCTCTATCTATTTGTTTATCTATATGTCTATTTATTTGTCTATATCTACAAATCTATTTATCTTTTTATCTATCTATATATGTGTCAATATATCTATCAATCTATCTGATTATATATCAATCTATCTATATGTCTATCTATTTGTTTATCTAACTTTCTATCTATCTCTGTATCAATCAATCTATCGACATTTATATTTGTCTGTCTATCTATCTATCAATCTATTTATTTGTTAATCTATCTATCTAACCATTTGTCTATCTATATATATATATCTATCTATATATTTATCTGTCTATCTATATATCTTTTTATATATCTATCTATTTATTTGTCTAACAATTTGTCTATATATTGTTTCTATCTATCTATTTATAAGTGTATATTTCTATCTATCTATCTATCTATATGTCTAATTATTTGTCTATCTGTTTATCTATCTATTTATTTATCTATCTGTCTATCTTTCTATCTTCTAACTAACTATTTAACTGTCTATCTATTTGTTTATCTATTAGTCTAAATATCTATCTATTAATATGTCTATCAACATACTATCTATTTGTCTTACTATATATCTATTTATCTATCTATCTATATCTTTATCTATCAATATATCGATCTATCTATCTATATATCTATCTATCTGTTTTCTGTCTATCTATTTGTCTATCTATCTTTTATTATATCAACATGTCTATCTGACTGTCTAGCTGACTATCTAACTTTTTATTTGTCTGCCTATATATCTATTTATCTATCTTTCTATTTATAAATCTATTAGTCTATATATTTATTTATTTATCTATCTGTCTATCTATCTATTTATCTATATATCTATATATCTATATATCTATCTGTATGTCTGTCTATCTATCTTCTATCTATTAATCTTTCCATCTATCTATTAATTTATCTATTTCTCTATCTATATGTCTATATATATATATATATAGATTTATAAATATATATATATATATATATATATATATATATATATATATATATATATATATCTATCTATCTATCTATATATATCTATAAATCTATCTATATATCTTTCCATCTGGCTAAAAATGTATCTTTCTATCTATTTACCTATCTATTTATCTGTCTATCTATCTATCTATCTATCTGTCTATCTATCTATCTATCTAACTGTCTATCTATCTATCATTTTATTTATCTATCTATCTATTTATCAATATATCTATATTTTTGTCCATCTATCTATCTATCTTTGTATCTATCTATCTATCTTTCTATATATTTCTCTATTTATTTGTCTATTTAAATGTTTTTATTATTGTCCATCTATCTTTATATCTATTTATTTGTTTATCTATTTATATATCTATCTATCTATTTGTATATATCTATCTATCTATTTGTATATCTATCTATTTATCTATTTGCCTATCTATCTATCTGACTATATATCTTTCTATCTATTTGTCAATCCATATGTCTAATAATCTGTGTATCTTTTTTATCTATCTATCTATGTATGAGTATATCTATTTATCTATTTGTATATCTATATGTCGATATCTATTTATCTATTTGTATACACACACACACACACACACACACACACACACATATATATATATGTGTGTGTGTGTGTGTGTGTGTGTATCTATTTACCATTTATATGTCTATATATATTTCTATCTATCTATCTATTTAAATAGATAAATAGATAATAAGTATATCTATCTATCTTTCTATCTATTTGTCTATCTATAAATAGATCTTTTTTATCTATCTATCTATCTATGTATAAGTATATCTATCTATATATTTATCTATTTGTCTATCTATATGTCGATATATGTTTATCTATTTGTCTATATATATATATATATATATATATTTATCTATTTGACCATCTATAAATCTATATAACTTTCTAACTTTTTGTATATCTATATGTTTATCTATTTGTCTTTCTATCTCTTTGTCAATCTATCTGTCTAATAATCAATCTATCTTTTTAAATATCTATCTATGTATAAGTATATCTATCTATCTATCTATTTGTATATTTATATGTCGATATCTGGCTATCTATTTGTCTATATATATATATATATATATATATATATTTATATCTATCTATTTGACCATCAATAAGTCTATATATCTTTTTATCTATCTATCTATCTATCTGAATATCTATCTGTCTATCTATCTATCTATCGAACTGTCTATCAATCTATCTATCAATTTATCTATCTATTTGTCTATCTTTCATTTTTCACTTAATTTGTCTTCCTATCTGCCTATCTATCAATCTATGTAACTATATGTCTATCTATCTATCTGTCTATCTGTCTATCTATTTATCCATCTATATATCTGTCCATATATCTATCATTCTATCCACATATATATATATATATATATATATATATATATATATATATATATATATATATATATATTTATTTATTTATTTATTATATATATATATATATATATATATATCTATCTATCTATCAATCCTTCATTATGTCTGACTATCTATCCTTTTATCTATCTATCTTTTATCCATCTATCTATCCATTAACCTAACTCTCTATATATCAATCAATCAATCTATCTATCTAACTATTTATATATCAATCTATCTATCCATCTATCTATCTATCTACCTATCTATATATATATATATATATCTCTCTCTCTCTCTCTCTCTCTCTTTCTATTTATATAAATTTATATGTCTATTTATTTGTCTATCTATCTTTCATTATTTCTATCTTTGTATCTATCTAATTATCTGTCTATTTATTAGTTTATCTATCTGTCTTTTAATCTATATGTCTATTTGTCATTCAATCTGCCTATCTATCTATAGGTCTATTTGTCAATCTATCTATCTATCTGTCTGTCTGTCTATCTATTTATCTGTATATCTATTTGTCTGTCTATCTATATGTCTATCTTTATGTCTATATATCTATCTGTCTATCTATCTTATCTATCTATATATATGGCTATTTGCCTATATCTCTATGTGTCCATCTATTTGTCTATCTTTTTATCTATATGCCTATCTTTCTATCTGTCTATATGTATGCCTATCTGTTTGTTTATCTACTTGTCTATCTATTTTTTATCTATCTCTCTATATAACTATTTGTCTATCTATCTTTCTATATGTATGTCTATCTATCTTTCTATTTGTCTATCTATCAGTCTGTTTATTTGTCTATCTATCTATCTATTTATCTGTCTATATATCTATCTCTATATATGTCTAACTCTCAATCAATCTATCTACACTACAAGAAATTATCTATTTACCTATGGAAATTTAGCTAGGGAAATAATCCATAGCTAATTTACGAAGGAATAACTAGTGAAATGCAAGATATGTTTGATTTTACATTGAATCACAATTTTGTCATGGATTGTGATGGATTAAAGATTGAAAATTTTGATTTACAAATTTCTCTTTCTAATATTGTCATTGCTTTGCCGCAAAGATTGGTAGCAAATTTAACGACAACATTAGAAATGGATTTTCCCTAGCTAATTAGCTCTAGAAAAAAATACCTCGTTAAATCTTTATCAGGAAAAATATTTTTACAATTATATATTAATTACAAGCGATTATTCCTTAAATTATAATTTTCAAAAAAAATATGCAATTAGATAGAGATTTTTCCTAGCTATTTAGCTTGGGTTTATTTTCGTTGTTAATCTATACTGAATAATTTTTTTTATATATTATTTGTTTTAATATTTGATGTAATTTTGTATATTAAATATTTGTCATGGTCAATGAATGGTTGATCCTTGTAAGATGCCTTCTCCTCATATAATAATAAAAATAGGATATTATAAATAAATAATTTATAATATATTCAAATATTAATAAAAATTTATATTAATATATACAAATAACTATTTTAATGATTATAAAATTTTAAAAATAATAAAAAATATTATTTGAATTAATTAAAAAAGATATATAAATATTTATATTAATAAATACATTAAATAATTAATTCTATAATTATAAACATTTTTTAAAATATTTGAATTAATAAATTAACATACTTAAACATTTGTATTAATATAAACCTAAAATTATTATTTGTCTGATAATAAAAAAAATATTAACCAAAAAATTGAATTAACAAATAAACAAGTAAATATTTATTTTAATAAAACTTAAAAAAAATGTAATGATTTTAGAAATGTTTTAAAAAAATTATTACTAATGATTTGAAATATTTGAATAAAAAAAATCATATTTTTCATTAAATTTAAAATAAAATAAATTGATATTTAAGGATAAATATATTGATGTTTTAATTACATTCAAAAACTTTTGATGAGTTATAAAAAAAATATTTCAATGTGCTTATTAAAAGAATACTTTGTGTTTTTTTAGGGTTTAAAAAAGTTTTTAAAATATTACTAATGATATTTTTTTTCCTAAACACACATAAAATTGTTTTTAACCCTTTTAACATTTTTGAAAATCACTACCAAACTTACCCTAAATTGATTTTAATTCAAGTTTTATTTTTGCCTCTACTAAAATTTATAAGAATTAAAGCATAGTAAATTATTATAGAAAATAAAAAATAAAATATAAAATAATAGTAAATTTAAATAAAATATAAAATAATATTAAATTTAAATAAAATATGCAATCTTAAAATTATAAATAATTAAATGCATATTAATATTTTAAAATTAAAAGAAGTTAAACATGAACTATAACCTAATCGGTGGCTGAGCAAAATAGCATCAAGTAGTCAATCTACAAATAGAACATTTTTGGCAATGTGTTATGCTTCATCATTCTAATTCTGATTGGTGTTCATGCCATTTCGATTCATCTTTTTTCTATATTTTCTGAAACATGTATTATCATGATACATAACCTAATCGGTGTTTTTTCAATTTGATGACCTCATTTTGTGTTATCATTTGTTGCATTATTTGGTCCATGATTTTAATTTTTCACTAAGAATGGAATATATAATTTTTGGAATTGGTTTTATGATCGAAGTTGGTGATTTAAATCAATCTCGCACAAGATAATTTTTTCCATGGATTTTTATGAAAAGTTTAAGCTAGCTATTCTTACCATTTATTAAAATTAGGTATCCACTTGGGCAGGTGCTAGGAGGAACTATATACCAAGGATTGACTTAAATATCCAAGACAAAATTGAATTAAGTCCTTGCAATCTACAGCACAACAATTTTATTAATGTATATCAATCAGATATCTACCAGGAGACTCTAAAATATCCTTTATTAATTTTATTCTTTTTATGTTATAATTACATGTTGATTACTTATTATACAACGATACCAAATTTGTTCAATTTTTCTATATCCTTTGAAACTATTAGTTTATTCACTGCACCTAATATTTTTTGCATTTGCTTCATAGGGAACTTTTCTTTTGACGGAGATTAGTGTTATGAAGTGTCTACATTTTTTCTGCCTTTCATTTTTTAAATCGAAGTTTGATTTGATGATATTACTTTTTTTATACAAGAAGTTAAGGGTGTTAGTGCTGGGCTCACAGTAGCAATGCATTTTTCCATGGTAAATGGTACAAGCATTATTAGTTGTACAACATGTTTGAATGTAAATATTTTAAATAAAATATGCATTAATTAGGTTATAGATATTTAAAATTTGGAAATAGATAGGCGAACCATTATGTATGACATCGTAAACCATAAAAAACAATTTATCGGTAATCTCAACTTCCTTTCAAGTTGGCATACATACATCATAATAGGAATGATAGCTGATCACAAATAATGCATAGGATGAAATGTCAGTATTCTTTTAAATCTTTTTATGTAAATTATAGTCTAACACAATATGTTTTATTTATTCATGAATAATTTTATTAAAAGAAAATCATATATTTTCTGGTGTATAATTCAAAAGAGTTTACAAGTGATGGAAGTTTTAACTCGTGAGTTTAATTGTCAATTAAGATAGGCAAAACTAATATCTAAGAAAGTTTGGTTGCTCACAATGATTTAGTAGGCTGAAAATACTCAACCTAGATCTTTGTTGCTTAGTTTGCAAGTGAATACCTATTTAGGGTGTGATACTTAAATTTTCAAGTTGACTTTGTGCAATGTTAAAATATAATAAAATTTTATTTTATCAAGAGATAATATATAAAGATTATATTTTATAAAAATTATTAATCTTTTGCTTAAAAGTTATATCCAACTCAAATTAGAATACTCATATAATCAAGATTATTTCATAAGTAGTGAAAGAATTGTTGATATTGTGTAATCATGATAAAATCAAATTTATTAAATTTGATATCGTTCATGTTTTTATTTCACAACCTCCTTAATTTTGATATAATTAAGGAAAAAATTAATTTTTTTCATGTAAGCAAAATACCATCCACAATTAAATTTAAAATATGAGCTACTAATGGTGATGCTGATTAGTAAATTCTTTTTTTTGCTAGTTTATTATTGTTTGAAAATATTTTTTATTGTTGTTGGATGTTATTAGACATAAGAAAAATTATGTAATGGTGAATTATAATAATATTTTTTAAAAAGTACCTAAATAAGTAAATATTCATATTAAAATATACATGAAAATAAAAGATTTATACATTCAAGTCAACTCAAAAAATACTTTTATTCCTCCTGTATATTTCATGTTTTGAAAAAAAAATGAAAAAATAAAAACAAAATATCTATTTTCAAAAACACTAAAGCATTAGAGGTATACTATTTTGGATAATAGTATTCCCAATTTGTAATAATATAATATTTATATAAATATTATAAACACATAACATTATATATAAACATTTAAACATTTATATAATCATATGACATTATATATAAATGTTTATACTTAATTATATATATATATATATATATATATATATATATATATATATATATGTATAACATTATATATAAACATTGATATGTTTATATAAACAAATAATGTTATATATAAATATTTATACATATGTATAAATGTTTATAGATATTTATACAACATTTACATAATACTCTCCATTTATATATTAGTTTATATAACATTTATATTACATATAAAATATTTATACATTTTTATAAATATTTATATAACATATAAATTTTTATATAAATATATAATATATATAATGTTTATATAATTGTGATTTATATACTATATAAAATTTATAAAAGTGCTACATATATATATATGTATCATTTAAAAAAATATTGTAAATGCAGCGTTATATCTAAACACTTATACATTTATATAATCATATGTCATTATATATAAAAGTTTAAACTTTTAATATAAATGTGCAACTATGAGAATAGTGATGTGCAATATGATGCTTGTATGCATACACAAGAGATTATTTCTATAATGTATATATCATGTGAAGAAATGATATATCATAGAATAATATTAGTAGTTTTATCTATGAATGAGGCCGAGAGTATTATTAGGTATTGAGGGAGACAAGTCAATTATAATTGTCATTTAAGAGTCTTCATAGAGCTCCTCTATCATGGTGCTTACTTTAAAGAAGTAAACAAATATTTTTTAAAAAAATTGTTGTTGATACTTATCATTTGTTATTTATTATAGTTTTGTAACTCATCTTTTTACTTAGATGTATGATTATTAACTCAAAAGTTAATAATCATAGTATAGAAAAATATTATTTGCTTAAGATTCTCTTCTTGTTTTTTTTTAATATTGAAATAGCTACTAAAAAATTATCTAAAATCATTGTTATAGTAATATACAAGTTTAAATTTGGTTGCTTTTGTCTTTTTTTTTTATTTTTAGATTTATTTTTAGATTTATTTTTAGATTTATTTTTAGATTTATTTTTAGATTTATTTTTAATCTTATTTTTGTAAGTTATATTTGTAAGTAATTTATTTGTTATTTTATTTTCTTGGATACTGTTAAGATTTTATATTTTTATTTTTACGATCAGATATTTTATAAGTTGTTTGAATATTATTGATAAGTTACTTATTCATTATTTACTTGGTTATTTATTTTTTATTTAATTGAGATGTTATAAATTTTGTATGGATATACATTTATACAATTTATCAATAGTTATATAAAATAATATGTTTTTTTAATAAATAACCATAAATTAATTTTTTTTATTTCTGAAATTGATTTGATTAATTTTTAATACTAATATAAAAAGTAACCATAAAAATTTAATAAACTATTAACCATAAATTTTATTTATTTAGTAAATAATATAATTAATTGTTGAATAAAAAATAATTTTGTTTTCTAATATTTTCTATCTCTAACCCATCTTTACCCCTTATGGCCAACTCTACATAATTAGGTCAGTTCACTTCTAAAAAACCTTTGACTCTCAGAACACACAGGCATCACAACATCATTTCAAAGAACTATATCAAACAAAGAACATATCTCAGAACACATTACCATCGCAACATCATTTTGAAGATCCATATCAAACAAAGAATATCTCTCTCTCTCTCTCTCTGAATATTTTTTGTTTATTTTCATTATAATTCAATGAGAAATTTGTAATGAGTTTTGCAAATTTAAAATTGGTAGTAAGTTAAATGGTGCTTTTTTGTTGAGTCCTATGTTAATGATAAATTGGTAGTGTGAACTTTTTTTATTTTAATGATTTTTTTAAAAGGCTTAATGGATTTCAAATCAATAGAAATTGTGCTAGCTTTGAAATTCGAAGAAGAATTGTAAAAGAGGACGAAGAAAATAACAACAAGAGGAGAAGAAGAGCAAGGTACTGTAATTTTTAAAATTCAAGTTATATCTTATATTTTAATTTATGGTTTTTTATATTTTAAAATTTTTGTATAGTAGAAAAGATGAATATAAAGAACCTGTGGAAATTTATCTACTAAATAGGTTTCTATGATTATAGTGTGAAAATCTTAAATTTTTCTCAAGGAAGAAGGTACAGCTTAACCATAACCTTTAATTTTGTTTTCATTGCTCATGTTGATAGTTTGTTGGTGCTATAATTTTTGTTTGTAAATGATGATGAATTTTGTTTAGTTTTTTTTCTCAAATAATCATATTTTTTAGACTTTAAATAGGTATCGAATAAATTCCATTGTAATTCTATTCAGTTAAGATTGTAGATGCTTTATTTAATTCAATTAGCCTAATATTAATTTTTTGTTTAATATTACTATTGAAAAAATTTAACTACACCAAGACTTTATTATATCTATCTAATATTGGCATGTAGAATCAAAGCACACTTGATAGAGAAATGGGGGGGGGGGGGGGGGATGTAGAAGACTAAGAACCCAAGTAGACTATACATTATTGTAAGTAGGGAAACAACATTGTGCAAATTTTTCTCAATGTGTTTTATTAAATACCATGCATTCTCAAAGCACAATGATAATGCATGGTAAATTATTTCGTGTATAGATTTATAATAAGTAATTATTCCATCAATCAATCAATCTATCTATATATCTATATGTCTATCTTTTTATCTATCTATATATTTATCTGTATGACTATCTATATATTAATTTATCTATTTAATGTCTAATAATTTATTTATCTATCTGTCTATCTATCTATCTATCTATCTATACGTCTATTTATCTATCTATCTATTTATTTATATATATGTCTATCAATCTGTCTATCTATTTGTCTTTCAATTTGTATATCAATCTATCTATCAATTTATCTATCAATCTATATATTAATCTATTTATCAATATTTCTATCAATCAAATTATCTAACTTTCTATTTATCTATCTATCTATCTATGTATTTTTTATTTATCTATCTTTCTATTTATCTATCTATGTATATGTCTCTCTATCAATCTATTTGTATGTCTGTCTATCTGTCTATCTAGCTATGTATCTATCTATCTATCTATTTGTATGTCTATTGGTCTGTCTGTCTATCTTTTTGTTTATCTGTCTGTCTATTTATTTATCTATCTATTCATTTTTTTATATCTAGTTATTAATCAAATTATTAATTTGTCTATCTATCTATCTATCAAAAATTCAATCTATATGTCTATCTATCTGTATAATAACATGACTAATTATCTATTTATCAATCTATCTATCTATCTCTCTGTCTAATTGTGTGTCAATTTGTCTATTTATCTGTCTGTCTATCAATATATATGTCTTTCTACTTTTTTGTCTATCTATTAGTATATCTACCTCTCTATATGTCTATCAATATATTTATCTGTTTATCTTTCTATCTATCTCTCGATCTAACTAACTATCTATCTATCTATTTGTTTATGAATTTCTATATCTTTCAATCTATCTATCTATCTATTTATCTGTCTGTCTATATATCTTTCTATATTTCTATCTATCTATTTATCTATTTATATCTCAATATCCATATCTCTCTATCTGCCTATCTATTTGTCTGTCTTTCTATCTCTCTATATATTTATCTATATATTTGTTTATCAATCTATCTAACTTTTTGTCTATCAATCTATATATCAATCTACCAATCAATTTGTCTATCAATATGCATATCATTATGTCTATCAATCGATATATCAATAAAATTATCAATCTTTGTATCTATTTGTCTATCTATCTATCTATCTATATATCTATAAATCTATAGATATTTTTATCTATCTATCTATATGTTTATCGATCTGTCTATTTATCTGCCTATCTATTAGTCTATCTATCTTTCTATTTGTATGTCTATCATTCAACCTATCTATCTATCTATCTGTCTATATATATGTCTATATTTCTATCTTTTTATCTATCTATGTGCTGATTTATTTGTCTATCTATCTTTCTATCAATCAAATTATCAAAGTGTCTATATATATCTATAACTATCAATCAATCAATCTATCTGTCTAATAATCTACTGATTTTTCTATATATCTATATATCTAGCAATATATGTATTTATTTGTCTATCTATTTATTTAACAGTCTATTTATTTGTCTGTATATTTGTTAATCAATTTGTATGTTGTCTATTTGTCTATCTAGGTATCTATTTACCTAATTATCTATTTATCTAGTTGTCTATCTATATGTTTATCTGTTTCATTAATTGTTAATCTATCTATCTATCTAATTATCTATCTATCTATTTGTCTATTTATCTATATATCAATCAATCTATTTATCTATCTATTTATCTATCAATCTATCTGTTTATCTATCTGACTATCTATCTATCATATATATGTCAATCTTTATGCCTATTAATCTGACTAACTATCCATCTATATATTTGTCGATCTTTATGTCTATGTATCTATCTATTTAATAATATATCTATCAATCTATTAATCTATCAATCAATCAATCTATCTATCTATATATCTATATGATCTGTCTATCTATCTATCTATCATTCTATCTATCTATCATTCTATCTATTTGTATATCTACCTATTTATGTATCTGACAATCTATCTATCTATCTTCTATCTATCAATCTATCTTTAAAACTATCTATATATATATATCTATCTATCTATATATTAGTCTATCTATCTATTTATTAGTATATTTGTCTCTCTATCTATATATCTAACTATCTATCTGTCTATCTATTTGTCTAACTAAATATCTATTTGAATGTATCTATTTATAAGTATATCTATCTATCTATCTATCTGTGTGTCTATCTATCTGTCAATCTATCTATATATGTATATATCGGTCTAGTTGTCTAACTGTCTGTCAATCTTTCTATATGTCTATCTTTCTATCTTTCTATATCTCTATCTATTGATTTGTCTATCTGACTATCTATTTGTATGTATATATGTCTATGTATCTGTCTATATGTCTATCAATCTATATGTTTATCTATCTATATAAATTTTTGTCTATCTATTTATCTATTTGTTTGTCTATCTATCTATATATTTGTTTATTTATATGTATGTCTATCTATCTGTCTATCAGTCTATCTATCTGTCTATCAGTCTATCTATTTGTCTATATATCTGTTTGTGTATCTTTCTATCTATAGGTTTATCTATCTGTCTATCTATATGTTTATCAATCTATCAATCTATCAATCTGTCTATCAATTTATCTATCTATTTATCTATCTATCTATCTGTATGTCTGTCTATATAGCTATCTATCTATATAATTATTTTTTTATCTATTTATTTATCTATCTGTCTATCTATATGTCTATATAAATATTTGTATATCTATCTTTTGTCTATCTACCTATTAATCTATATGTCTATCTTACTATCCATTTGTCTTTCTTTAGATCTATCTATCTATCTATATATCTATATATTTTTTAATTGTCTATATATCTATATATCTATCAATTTGTCTGTCTATCTATTTGTCTTTCTGTTTGTATACCTATCTATTTATATGTCTATCTATATGTTTGTAAATCTATCAGTTTTTTCATCTATTAATCTTTCTTTCAATATGTCTACCTATTTGTCTATCTATCTATTTCTCTTTTTTTTCTATCTATCTGTCTATTTTTATCTTGTCTATCTATCTATCTATTTACCAATCAATCTAACTATATATCTTTCTGTCTATGTATCTATTTATCTATCTATCTATTAGTCTATTTTTTTGTCAATCTTTATCTCTATCTATCTATCTATCAATCTATTTATCGGTCTATTTTCTATCTATATTTCTGTCTATATATCTATTTTTTACCTATCTATCTATATATCTATATAAATGATTATCCATATGTATATATTTCTGTATATAAATATATCTAACAATCTATCTACCAATTTGCCCAGCAATCTGTATATCAATTTGGCTATCAATTTGGCTATAAATATGTCTCTCAATCTATCTTTCAATCTAATTATCAATCTGACTATCTATTTGCTTATCTAATTTTTAATCTATTTATATATTTTCCTATCGATTTGGCTATCTATGTTTCTATCTATCTATCTATCAATATATATATATATATATATATATATATATATATAATCTATCTATCTATCATTCTAACAATCTTTATATCTATCTATTTTTCTATCTTTTTGTGTGTCTGTCTATCTTTCAGTCTATCTATTAGTATATCTATCTGTCTATCATTCAATTTTCTTTCAATATATCTATATGTCTATCTATATCACTATATATTTGTCTATCTATCTATCTATTTTTCAATCTTTCTCTCAATCTATCTATCAATCTATCTGACTAATAATCTATCTATTTATCTCTCTATATTATCTGTCTATCTAACTTTTTATCAATTTGACTATCTATCTATCTATCTATTAGTATTTCAATCAGTCATACATTCCACCTATCAATCTATCTATAAATATGACTATCAAGCTGTCTATCAATCTCTCTATCAATCTATATATAAATTTGTCTATTATTATGTCTATTAATCTGTCTATCTATATGTCTATGTTTCTAGCTATTTATATATATATATATATATATCTTTCTATTTATCTACCTACCTACCTATCTATCTGTCTATCTATCTATCTATTTTTTCTATATGCCTATTTGTCTATCTGACGATCTATCTATATATCAATCAATCAATCTATCTATATAACTATCTATTTATCTATCTGTCTATATTTCCATATTACTATCTGTCTATTTGTCTATTTGACTATCTATCTGCCTATCAATCTATCAATCTATCAATCTATCTATATAACTATCTATTTGTCTATTTCTCTATATTTCCATATTACTATTTATCAATCTATCTATTTATCTATCGATCGATCTATCTATCTATATGTCTATGTGTCTATTTAGCTGACTATCTATCTATCTATCAATCTATCTATATATCTATATGTTTATCTATCTATCTATCTATCTATCTATCTTTTTGCATATCTATTTGTCTATCTATCTATCTATATATTTATTTTCCATCTATCTGTCTATCTATCTATTTATCTAAATATCTATTTATCTGTCTATCTTTCTATTTATAATTCTATCAATATATCTATCTTTGAATATATTTACCAATCTGTCTATTAATCTATGTATCAATTTGGCTATCAAACTATATATCAATCTGTCTATCAATCTAACTTTCAAACAAATTATCAATCTGACTATCTATTTGTCTATTTATCTATTAATCTTTCTTTATATTATTCTATATATTTGCAAATCACTCTGTTTATCTGTCTGTCTGTCTATCTTCTATCTATCTGTCTATGTATCTATTTTTCTATCTATTTATCTATCTATCTATCTATCATGTATCTATGGATCTAACTAACTAACTATCTATCTTTCTTTCTTTCTATCTAAATGTCTATCTATCTATCTATCTATCTATATATCTATTTATTTATTAGTATATCTTTCTGTCTATTTATAAATCTATATATTCGAATATATTTTTGTCTATCTATATGTCTATCTATCTATCTATCTATTTGTCAATCTATTTGTCTAATAATCTATCTTATGTCTATCTTTCTATTTGTCTATCTATGTGTCTATCTATATTTTTATCAATTTGTCTATCTATCTGTCTGTCTATCTATCTATCTCTAATTCAATTTGTGTTTAAATTTGTCTATCATTCTCTCTATCAATTTGCCTATCAATCTTCTTTAAATCTATATATCAATCAATCTACTAATCTATCTATTATTTTGTCTATTAATCTGTCTATCTATATGTCTATCCTTCTATCTATCTTTCTATCTATATATCTATCTATCTATCTATCTATCAATCTATCAATCTATCAATCTATCAACATATTAATATATATATCTATCTATTTATATGTCTATCTATCTATCTATCTACTTAACTATATATCTATCAATCAATCAATCTATATGTTAATCTATCTCTCTATCTATATGTCTATATATCTATCTATCTGTCAATCAATCTGTCTGTCTATCTATTTGTCTATATATCTATCAATATATCTATTTATCTATCTATCTTTTTTTCTAACTATCTATTTATCTCTCTATCTATCTATTTATTTATCTATTTATCTATCTATATATCTATCAATTTTTTTATCTGTCTCTATCTATCTATCTATCTATTTATCTATCTATATATTTATTTGTCAATCAATCAATCTATTTATTTATCTATCTATCTATATATCAATCTATCTATTTGTATGTATATCTATCTATCTATCTATCTATCTATATATCTATCTATGTGTCTATCAATCAATCTAACTATATGTATATCTATTTGTCTATCTCTATATCTATCTATCTATTTTTCTATATATTTGTTTATCTAACTATCTATCTATATATCTAATTATCTATCTATCTATCTGATTATCTATCTATATATCTATCAATCAATCAATCTATCTATATATTATCTATCTATCTATCAAACTATTTATCTATTTGTGTGTGTGTGTGTGTGTATATATATATATATATCTATTTGTCTTACTATATGTCTATCTATTTGTCTAACTTTATATATATATATATATATCTATCTATATATCACTCAATCAATCAGTCTATCTATCTATCTATCTGCCTATCTTATCTTTGTATGTATGTATCTATCTCTTAATCAGTTTGTCAGTTTATTTATCTATCTATCATTTTGTCTATCAATCTGTCTATCAAATAGTCTATAAATCTCTCTATCAATTCGTCGATCTTCTGTCAATAAATTTGTATATTAATCTAAATATAAATCTATCAATCAATCTATCAATCAATCTATCTTTCTATCTATCAACATGTCTATCTATCTTTCTATAAATATGTATATTAATCTCTCTTTATATCTATCTATTTATCTATGTATATATCTATGTTTATATCTATTTGTCTATCTATCGGTCTAAAAATATTTCTATATATCTGTCTATATATTTGACTATTTATCTCTCTTATCTATATTCCTTTCTAAATGTCTATCTATCTTTATATCTATCTATTTATCTGTCAATCAATCAATCTATCTATCTTTCTATCAATTAATCTATCTATCTGTCTATCTATAATATATCTATTTGTTTATCTATCTATCTTTATATACATCTATTTATCTGTCTATCTATTTATCTATATATATTTATATATATTTATCTATCTATCTATCTATCTATCTATCTATATAGCTCTCTACCTACCTACCTACCTATCTCTCTATCTATATAGCTCTCTACCTACCTATCTATCTATCTATCTATTTATCTTTCTAATTATTAATTTATCTATCTCTCTATCTGTCTATCTATCCATCTATCTATCTATCTACCGCTCTATAAATCTATCAGTCTATCGATTTATTAATCTATTAGTCTCTATATCAATCTGACTATCAATATATCTTTCTGTCTATTTGTATATCTATGTATCTATCTATATATTTATCTATATGTTTGTCTATCTGTTTATCCTTCTATCTATCTATTTTATTTCGAAATGTTTATATGATAATCTATATATCTATGTAACTATCTAACTATTATATCTATCAATTAATCTATATATCTTCTTTATATTTTTATATCTCTCTAACTTTCTAACTGTCTTTCTATTTTTCAGCATATTTTTCAATCTTTCTATATATATAGATTTATATTTCTATCATCTATATATCAATCATTCTATCTATTTACCTTTATAATTGTCAGTTTATCTAAATGTCTATCTAACAAATAGGAAATCAAGTTATTCTCAAAAATTGGTATTTGAGGTTTAGGTTGTGCATTATGATGCACCATTGGGCGAAGTTACTACTGATGATAATAATGAATTTAATAAATAGTTAAAATTTTGCAGACAATATCAGCATGTCAAAAGAGGTGTTCTCAATTTTCATACATAGTGTTTTGCAAGAATTATCTAGAAGAATTCATATTTTGTAGTTAGTAATGACTACATATTAAGGAAAAATGAAAATAAAAAAAATTTATGGAACAAAATTTGGATTCTAGAAAATATAAATGGAAGATTATATATACTAGAAAAATCTATATCAACCCCTTCTGAGGTAGATGATAAAGTTTATGAAGAAAGAAGAGCACATACTAGCACTTGAATTCATCTGAAATATGATATCTCACCTACTTACTTTCAATATAAAAAATGAGAAGAGCATAGTAAGGCTTACGAAAACTAATTGATGCTACAAAAGTGCACATGATGAGGTGTTTTTTAAACCTGAAGTTGAAAGAAAGCACTTCAATGACCCAACAACTCAATGAAGTCAACACAATCACAACCCAATTAATTTTGATTGGTATTGAAGTCAATGATGAAGTATGCGTATTGATACTTCTGTGTTCTCTATCAAAAATTAATGCATTACAATTATAGTTGTGCATAGTTCATCAAGAACTAATAAATTGAAATTTAATGATGTTCATTATCTAATTCTAAGCAAGGAGATTCAACAGAGATAGACAAGTGAAACATCAACCTCTTTAAAATTATATACAAAGTTAATTGTAAGAAATTCAACCAAGATCCTTCTTTTGCAGGTAATCAGTAAAGGCCATACAAAATAGGCATAAACCGGGAGTCTAAGAGGGCAGAAACTTATGGAAACCTCACGTAGAAGTAGGAGCTCAATCGGATGCTAAAGAATATATCAAGGAATGATAAAGCTACATGCAAGAAATTTAAAGCTAACCTCAAATAAAATCATTCATTGCAAATTATTCTTTAGGATAGATGATTAGCTATTTTAATTTAATTTTAATTCAAAGTTTGATGTTAAAGATTAAGGTTGTAAGTGGGGAATGGGTAGATTTTAGTTAGTAAAAATGGTATTCCTCCGCCAAAAGAGATGGCTAATATTAATAAACTCCTTTTTAAAAAAAACCAAGAAAAAACATCAAAGCAAATCAAAAAACAAGAGGTCTAAATCTAAGAATCATTGTAATTATAATAGCTCAAAGACCATTAAGTATTGAAATTATAGAGAGATAAGACACTACAAAAATCAATGTAAGTGTTAGTTATTTTATAGCATGGTAAAATATATCACAAGTATATGAGTTTAACAAGTAATAAAGTTACCTCTATGAATCTGGATTATCATTTCATAGATATTGATTATTTGGATTAATTTTCAAAGTTTCTTCATTATCTAAGTTTACAATAAGTAAATAGTTTATAGTGTTTACTCAAGTAAACAATTCTATGGTTAGCTAATAAGTAAACAATATCAAGTCCATGGGTATACAATTTCTGAGTTAATGGCTATAGCGGTGATAAAATATGTGAGAACTCCTCATCCATATAGGTGGAACTTCTCAAACCCATCAAAAAGTCATGGGCATAAATTCATGTAGGAAATAATGTATGTTAGATGAGCTGGATATCTTATTTATTTTAATCTAGTATGAATCATATTGAGAGTCAATGCTAGGGTATTTATAAGGGACCCTATGAGGCATTTAATTAAACATAGTAATTAAAATATAGTCAAATATATAAATGTATTTAAATGTCTTGTAAATTAGTATCAGTATACATAAGGCCTATTACATTTTTATTTGAACTAATTGAAAACTGGTCAATAAATGTTTACAGATATTAATTTGACTTTAACAGATATTAATGTGACTATACTTTAAATTTACTGATATTAAATACACTCTTACATTTCTATAAGTGTATGTTTTTCCCTATACATAAAGCCATGTATAAAATATAGTTTACAGATATTAATTTAATTATACTTATTGGATAGGCAAGGTATTATGCAATAATAGATATTTTCATAATACAAATTTAGTAGATGTGTATTTTATAATATTGACTTACAAATTTCAAATATACATTATTAAAATCCTATCATAATGTCAATACAACTTTAATTGTCTAAAATATGTATATAATGTTATATGTATATTACTAATTATATCTGAAATACACGACATGTATATTGAATGTATCATATATAAAATTATGATAGATAGATAGATAGATATATATATATATATTAAATATATGTTGTTATATTTAGATATAGTTATGTTTATGTAAACTATTTTTATAGCTATAAATATAATAAAATACACTTATATATTTATGTGTTATATACACACTACCCAACACAAAACACCCATTTTGTGTTATATACGATTAAGTTTATATAAGCAATCCAATTATATTTAAATTAATAGAATATGTATTCAAAAATAAAGTATAATTAAATTAATAGAATATGTATTAAAAAAAGTATAATTATATTAAGTTTTATTAGCATACCTACTGCCCAACACAACACAAATGCATTATGTATGTATCGCAATAAGTATAAATAAATTAATGTATACGATTAAAGAAGAAGAATTTTGGAAAAAAAAATTAATAGAATCAATACGCATTAAGATAATCGATGAAAAATTACGGTAGAAAAAGTACCTCAAATCAATAACAAATTATCGTTTAATTCAAAAATCTTTATGATGCGTGGGTGTCAAGAGAAGGATGGAGGATTACGGAGGAGTTGCGTCGCTTATTCTTTGAAAATGTCGAGAGAAAATGGGGGACTTAGTCTCGACAAAATAACCATTAAATAACAAATTATATATATTTCTAAAATATTTTTATTTTTAATTATAAAAACAGTAAATAAATAATATAATATATATATATATATATAATACAAAAAGACTCATTTATTTTATTTACTATCAAAATTTTTTCAAATAAATTAATGTGCGTTTAGTATGGTATAAATTAAAAATATACACCTTACAATTTTTTATTATAATATTAATTAAATAATAAATATATAAACAATCTAATAAAATATAAGTTTGGCCTTATAAAAAAATATCAAATAGCTACAAAATTAACAAATTTCATATAATAAGGCATACATGAAAAGATGATTTGTCTTCTAGTCACTCTCATAAGTGTTATAAAATACTCTTTATGTTAAAAAATATAAATAAATTTTATATTTTATGGTTATAAATTTTTAAGAATTCATCATATTAATTTTATGAAGATAATATGTAATAATTTTAAAGGCATAAAATTTCATATTATTTGATATCATTTATAATTTTTAAAATTCAAAAAATTAAATAAAGTGATAAGATAATTAAAAAAATTATATTAATTATTTTAATAAAGAGCGAATGTTAAAAGCTAATAGAAAAAATATTACTTAATTATTTAATTCTTATAAATTTTAGTAGGGTCAAACATATAAGTATTTATTTTTAAATATTAATTTATTTTTTTTAACTTTAATGAAAAAATTTATATTTTTATTATATTCAAAATTTTCAAATTTTGAATTAATTATATTTTTTAATGTTTCCTATAATCATAAATTTTTTTATACTAATAATCATTATAATATTTACTAGTTTATTCGTCAATTCAGAATTTTTAAAAATAATTTATACTTTATCATACAATGAATTAATTTACATTAAAATTAGTAGAAATTTTAATGTATGTTAATTTAATTTTTAAAATATCGAAATAAATTATTATACTTATTGAATTAATTATTTAATATTTCTTTAATACAAATTTTTATGTTTCTTAATTAAAAATTTTAGAAAAATTTTATGTAAAATTTTTTAAAAAATTAATACATCATAAAAATAGATATGTTAGTCCTTATAAATATAATTTTTTTGAATTTTTATATTTTTTAAATTATTTATTTATAATATCATTTTTTATGATTTTATGAGGAGAATGTAACTCTTAAAGATCGCTCATCTATATACCATTAACATAATTTAAGAAACAAAATTAAATAAAATATTGATAGATTGATAGATTGATAGATTGATAGATCGCTCATCTATAGACAAAATGATTGATAGATTGATAGATATACAGATAAACAGATAGATACATATACAAATAGACAGACAAACAGATAGATATATAAAAAAATAGACAAATAGAGACAAAGACAAATAGACAAATAGATGGATAGACATTAAAGTAGGTAGATAGTAAAGCAGGCAGGTATACAAACAAATTGATAGAAAAATAGACCCACAAGTTGAATGATAGATAGATATATAGATAGACAGATAGATAAATAGTTTGTAAGATAGATTAATCGACAGATAGATAGACAAATAGAAATAAAGATAGATAGATTAATTGATAGATAGATTGATATAGAGATTGATAGATATATTTATAAATAAATTAATTTTAAAATAGATAGATAGATTGATAGACATATTGATAGATAGATTGAGTGATAGATTGATAGATAGGTTCAAAGACAGATTAATAGATAGATTGATAGACAAAAATATAGACAAAAAGATAGAAAAAATGATAGATAGTTTGATAGATAGATAGATAGGCATATAGATATATAGATAGATATTAAAATAATTAGAAGGGTAGACAAATATATAGATATATAGATAGATAGAAAAACAAATAAATAGATATATTGACAGACAAATAGAAAGACAAATAAACATATAGTTTGATAGTCATGCATGCAAATAGTTAGTCAGGCATGTATACAAAATTGACAGACTGATATATAAATAGACAGATAAACAAATAGGCAAACAAATTGATAGTCAAATAGATACATAAATTTATAGATAGTTTGATAGATAGATTATTAGACACATTGACAGACTGATGGATAGATAGATTGAAAGACAAATTGATAGACAAAATGATGAATAAATAGATTGACACATAAATAGATATATAGATAGATAGTTAGTTAGTTAGTTAGTTAGATATATAGATAGATTGATTGATTAATAGTCTAATAGATACATAAATAGTCATATAGATAAACAAAAAATATATAAAGATACATAGATAGGTATATAAACAGTTAGATAGATAGATAAATAGATAAATAGATAGATTAATAGATAAAATTATTGATAGATTGATAAACAGATTGATAGACATATCGATAAATAGACAGATAGACAAGCATAAAGATATACAAACAGACAGACAAATAGATAGATAGGCAGAAAGAGAGATAGAAACATTGATAGATAGGTAGAAAAATATAAATATAGATAGTCAAGCAGGCAGATAGTCAGGTAGGTAATGATATAGACAAATAGACATACTAACTGATAGACAAATAGACACATTGATAGGAAGACAAATAGATATATAGACAGATAGAAAGATAGTTTGATAGATAGCTTAATACAATGATTAATAGACTAATTGATATAAAATTGATAGATAGATAGATAAATAGATAGATAGATAGATAGTCAGATATATAAATAAATTGAAAGATAGACAAATAGATATATCGATTGATGGAATGAAAGACATATAGATAGATAGTTATATAGACAGATAGATAGTTAGTTATATAGACAGAAAAATAGACAAATAAATAGATAGATTGATAGATAGAATTATTGATAGATTGATAGACAAATTGATAGATAGATTTATTTCAATAGTGATAGATAGATTAATAGACAAATAGACAAAATACAAACAAACAAACAGATAGATAAATAAAAATTTAGATACACAAAGAGATTGAGAGGCAAACTAATAAAGAGATAAAGGGTCAAGTAGGCAGTCAGTCTACAGAGATGTAGATAGACAAATAGAGTATTAAACTGATAGACAAATAAACACATAGATCGAAAGATAGATAGATATATAGGTAGATAGATAGATTCATAGAGAAATATTATTATAGAGAGAAAGATAAAAAGATAGAAAGATAGATAGATAGATAGATAGATAGATAGATTGATTGATTGATTGATAGTCAGATAGATATACAAGTAGATAGATAGATAGGTTGAGACAAACAACAAAAATTGACAAACTGAAAAATAGATAATTTGAAAAATAAATAGATAGATGGATAGGCATGTAGGTAGATAGACAAATAGAAAGATAGACAGATAGACAACCACACAAACAAATAGACAGATAGATAGATAAACAAATAGATAGGCAGATAGATATATAGTTTTATAGATAGGTTAATAGATAAGTTAATAGATAGATTGATACACCAATAGATAGAAGATTGATAGACATATTGATAGAAAATAGATAGACAGATAGATAGATAGTCAGATAAAAAAATAGATACACAAATAGATAGATAGTTAGATAGATAAATTGATAGACAACTAGATAGAAAGATAGATAGAAAAATAGATAGGCAGATAGATAAATAGATATATAGAGAGATATAAAGAAAAATAGATATACAGAGAGATTGACAGATGGAAAGATATAAAGTTATTTAGAAAAATAGATAGATAGATAGACAGATAGATAAACATATAGATAGACATATAGATAGACAAATAGATAAATTAACAAATAGATAGATATATAGATAGATCAATAGATAGAAAGATAAACAAATAAATAGAAATAAAGACAAATAAATAGATAAACAAATATGTATATAGATATATAGATAGGTAGGCTGACATTTAGTCAGGAAGGGATACACACATACATCCATATAGATAGATATACATACAAACAAATAAACAAATAAATAGATAGAGAATGAAATAGATAGATGAATAGATAGTTTGATAGATAGATTAATAGACCTATTGATTGCCAGATAGATAGACAAATAGATAGATAAATAAATACACATATATAGATTGATATATAGTTAGATAAATAAATCAATAGATAGATATTTAAATAGATAGATAATTTGATAGATAAATACACATATTGATAGATAGAATGATTACTAGATTAATAGATAAATTGTTACGCAAATTGATTGATAAATTAATATATAGATTGATTAGCATTCAGATAGACATACATACAAATATAAAAATAGATATACAAACTGATTGTAGACAGAAAGATAGATATATATACAGACATACAGATAGAGAAATAGACAAATATGTAGGCAGGCATTCAGACACGCATGTAGATAAACAAATGGATAGATAAACAAATGGATAGACAAACAAATAGATAAATTAAGACACATAAAGGAAGACAGACAAATAGATAGATAGAAATATAGATAGTTTGATATAAAGATTAATACACAGATTAAAAGACTAATAAATAGACTAATTGATAGACAGATTGATATACTTCTAGATATATAGATAGATAAATACAGAAATAGATTGACAAATAGATAGTTATATATATATAAATTGATAGAAATATAAACAAATAGATAGATAGATATTTAGATTGAAATATATATCAATAAATTCATAGATAAAATGATTGATAGATAGATAGACAAATGAATAGAAAGATTAATAGACTGATCGATAGATAAATAGATAGACTATTAGATAAGTAGTTAGATAAAAGATACATAGATAAATAGATAGACAAAAAGATAGATAGATTATTAGAAATATAGATAGATAGATAGATTGACAAATAGATTTATATATAGATAGACAAATAAATAGACAAATAGATAGATAGATAGTAGATATATATAAAAATACATAGACAGATAGAAAGTTAGTTAGATAGAAAGATAGATAGTTAGAAAGATACAAAAACAGATAGATAGATAGATAGATAGATAGATATACAGATAGATTAATAAATAGAGAGAATGATTGATTGATTGATTGATAGTTAGATAGATAGTTAGATAGATAGATAGTATATAGATATTCATTTATATAAAAATACAAACAGATTGATAGATAGATAGATAGATAAATAAATAGATAGTTAAGTAGATAGATAATAGATAGACAGATAGATAGACAGATAGACAAATAGAAAAATTGATAGGTAGAAAGATAGATTGACAGATTGATAGACAAACAAATTGATAGACATGCATATAGTTAATTATTTAGTTAGTTAGGTAGGCAGACATTCATGCAGGTGGGTAGATAGACTAACAAATAGAGAAATAGATAAATAGTCAAACATACAAACAAATAGACATACAATAGATAAGCAGATATATAGATAGTTTGATAAATATATTAATTAAAAGATTGATAGAGAGATAGATAGATTGACATAATGATAAATATATTGATAGACAGATAGATAGATAGACAGATAGATAGATAGACAAATAGCTAGATAGATTGATAGATTGAATGATATATAGATTGATGGATAGATTGATAGAAAGACTAGTCAATAGATTGATATACTGATTGATAGATATAATAATAGACAAATAAATATACAAAATGGTAGACAAAAAGATAGATAGATAGATAGATAGATAGACATATATATAGATAGATAGATAGGTAGATTGATTGATTGATAGTTATATAGATATATAGATAGATATATAGATAGACAGATAGACAAATAGAAAGTTGATAGAATGATAGAAAGATAAAAAGATAAACAAATAGATTGATAGATATATAGATGTATAGATTTATATACAGATTGATAGACAGATAGATTGATAGATAAATAGATAAAATATTTAATTAATAAATATATTCATAAATAGATTGAAAGAAAGATTGATAGATACATAAAAATAAAGATAGATAAATAGGTAGATAGATAGTAAATTAAATAAATATACAGATTGATATACAGGTTGATAGATAGAGAGATATATAGATAGAAAAATAGACTGATAGATAAAAATATGTAGTTAGATAGATAAACAAATTGGTAGTAATAAAGATAGATAGATATATTTACAAATAGAATGAATGATTGATTGATAGATTCATATATAGATTAATAGTTAGAAAGATAGATAGATAGATACAAAGAAATATAAATAGATAGATAGAAAGATAGACAGACACATATTTAGATAAATAGATAGAAAAATTGACAGATAGTTTGATAGATAGATAGATTGATAGATAAATAGATAGACAATGATAAATAAATAGATAGATATATAGACTGATAGACAGATAGATATATAAAAAGATAGATATATAGACAGATAGATAGATAGAGATAGAGAAAGATAGATATATAAATAGATAGTTAGTTAGATAGATTGATAGATTGATTGTTGATAGATATATAAATAAATAGATAGATAGATACATAAATAGATATATAGATAGATTATTAAATAGATATATAGATATAGATTGATTGATATATAAATAGATAGATAGGTAGACATATAGATAGACAAATAGATTGATAGATAGATTGATAGATATATTAATAGACATATTGATAGAAAGGCTGATTAATAGACAAATATAAAGACATATAGATAAACAGATAGATAAATAGAAAGATAGACAAAAAGATAGATTGATAGTTAGAGAAACAAATAGATAGACATATATATAGTTAGAATGTTCAATTGAAAGATTTTCAGATAAATAGATTGACAGATATATTGATATATAGATAGATAGATAAATAAACAGATAGATAAATAGTTAGACATATAGTCCAATATATAGACATATAGATTGAAAAATAGATAGACAGATAGATAGATAAATAGATATACAAATAGATAGACAGATAGATAGACAGACAAACAGACAGATAGATAGATAGATAGATAGATATATATATATATATATATATATATATATATATATATATATATATATATATATATATATTTATATATATATATAAAATACAGATAGAAAGAAAGAAAGATAGATAGATAGATATAAATATAGAGATATAGATAGATAGATAGATTAATAGATTGATAGAAAATAGATAGAAAGATAGTTAGATAGAATTACAAATAGATAAACAAATAGATAAACAGATAGATAGATAAATAAATATACAGATAAATAGGCGGATAGATATATAGTTAAATATATAGATAGAAAGAAAGAAAGATAGATAGATAGATAGAGAGATAGATACATAAATATATTGATAGATGGATAAACAGACATATAAACAACGAGAAAGATAGGTAAATAGACAGATAGACAGATAGATAGATAAATAGACATGCATATAGATACACACACACACACACACACAGATATAGACAGGCAGATAGATTCAAATATAAATAGATATGATGATAGATAAATTTATAGAAACATAGATAGAATGGTAGTTAGATAGATAGACAAATAGATAGACATATTGATAGACAAATAGATAGATAGATAGATAGGTAGAAAGATAAGTAGATAGATAAACAAATAAATAGAAATATTAATAGATATATTGATAGAAAGATAGTTAGACAAAAAGATAGACTTATAAATAGTTAATAGAAACACAAATTGATAGACATATAAATAGATAGTTAAATAGCCAAATTTATAGACAGATAGATTGGAAAATAAATAGAAAGATAGATAGACATATATCTAGTTAAATTGATTTATATAATGATAGATAGATTGATAGATTGATTGATAAACAGATTGATAGAATGGTAGATAGAAAGATTGATAAAAAGATTGATAGAATGATATATAGATAAATAAATAGATAGACAGATAATTAGATAGAATGATAGACGAATAGATAGATAGATAGATAGACCGATACATAGACATTGGATAGGCAGATAGATTGATAGATAGATATACAAATATATAAATAAATAGATAGATAGATAGATAGACAAATAGATAGTTAAATAGATAGGCAGATATAAAAATAGAAAGATATACTAATAAATTGATAAATAAAGAGATGGATAGATTGATAGACAGATTGATAGACAAATACATGATAGACATATAGTTAGAATGATTGATTGATAAATAGATTCATAGAAAGATTGATAGATAGATTGATAGACATATAGATACAAAGATAGATTAACAAATAGATAGATAGATAGATATAAAGATACATGGATAGATAGATACATAGATAGAAAGATAGATTGATTGATTGATTGATATACACGTTGATAGATAGAGAGATCTAAAGATAGAAAGACATATAGATAGAAAAATAGATAAACTAATAGATAGACAAATAAGTCTATAGATAGATAAATAGATCGATGGATATATAGATAGAATGATTGATTGATAACACATTCATAAATAGATTGATAGTCAAATTAATAGATAGATAGATACAAAGATATATAAATAGATAAAAAGATAAAAAGATAGACACATAATTAGATAAATAGAATGATAGATTGATAGATAAATTAATAGGCGGATAGAATGATAAATAGATAAGTAGATAGACAATGATAGATACATAAATAGATAGATAGATAAATATATAGAAAGATAGATAGATAGACAGATAGTTAGTAAGATAGATAGAGTAAAGACAGATAGATAGACATATTGATAGACAAATAGATTGATTAATTGATTAATTAATTGATACTGGATATATATAGATTCTATAATAGTGATTTATAAGATACATACATAGATATAAATTAATAAATAAATAGATAGATAGATAGATTGGTAGACATATAGATAGACTAATAGGTAGATAAATAGATAGATAGATTAATAGGTAGATTGATAGACATATTGATAGACAAGTTGATGAATAAGTCTTTAGACAAATAGGAAACCCAATAAATAGATAGATAGATTGGAAATTTGATAGACAAATAGATATATAGATAGATATAATATATAAATATATAATATATACAATATATGATAGATAT
>JAREIK010001126.1:57715-243136 GCA_029783825.1 Sapria himalayana
GAAGATTTTATATAATTGGAAGCAATTATTCCTTAAATATTTATTTTTCAAAATTCATGGATTTAGTAATCGATTTTTCCCTAGCAATTTGGCCTAGTGATAATTTTCATCGCTAATTTTTAATAATTTAATTCTTTTAGCATTATTTATTTTAATATTTTATGTAATTTTATATATTAAAAGTATGTCATGGTCAATAGGTGAGCGATCATTAAAAGACAGTCTCCTTATATAATTATAAAAATATGATATATAAATAAAAAATTTCATAAATATATAAAAAAAGATGAATATAATTTATATTAAATAAGACTAAAATAACTATTATTTTGGTTATACATTAATTAAAAAATTATACAAAATATTTTTTTGAAATTTTTAATTATGATATTTAAATATTGTATTAAGAAACATTATATAATTTATTATATAATTATAATAATTTTGAAAATATTATAATTAATAAATAAACATAAATAAAAATTATTACTAATAAAAAGCTATAATAAATAATTATTTGAATAAATAAAAAAAATTATAAAAATTATAAAATTTATGAATTAACAAATAAACAGTAAATATTAATATTATTCCTATAATCATAAAACATTTTTATGAGATAGGAATCTTTTAAAAAAATAATGATGAAAAGATTTGACAATTTTGATTTATAAAAAAACTTCAATTTCAATAAAATTTAAAAGAAAATAAATTGATATTTAAAGATTATTACATAGATGTTTTAATTAAATCAAAAAAATTTTGATGATTTAAAATATAATATCTTAGTGTGGTTACTAAATTAACACTTAAAGATTCAAATTTATAATGACTAAAAGATTCAAATTTTATGTCTTTATAATTATTTAATATTATATTAATAAAAAATATTTGAATTCTTAAAAATTTATAACCATATATATATATATATTAAATACTTTATTATTATATAATATTTTTTATTTACTTATAAATAATATCATTTATTATTAAATAAAATTTATTTCTTTTTTTTATTTAAATTATTTATTTTTATAATTTTAGTTGACTTTTATATTTCTATCTCTTTATTTTCTATATATTTACATCTTTTTATTTATAGTTTCCATGAAAAAAAAATGCTAAGGCATTAAGCACTTAAACTTTGTTCTATCTTTCAAGTTTCAATGACGAAGAGAGGAGAAACGAAACGGACTACGAGAGCAACCTACAAAATCTACCTCTTCTCTTTTTTTGATAGCTAAATATTGGATTTGGATATTCTCACACTACCAATCTTGTGGGAGTGACAGATGGGGGACAAGGTAAGACTAGAGAACAAGACCGACACAAACAAATGTTTACAAGACAGAATCAACGTATAACAAGTTTCTTTATTGCAATTTCTGCATTATTCTTTTCTGATATGAGTGCCATGGCAAGATGATTAAGCTTCAGTATCACATTGTTCCATATTGTTGCTACTATAGATTGTTCGATGTAGCTCCTCATGGTCTTAGCCATGGCGTCATTTTCAGTGTAATGTCCTTCATACTTGTGTTTATGCAAACAAAGTTTTCACCTTTTGCTCCAGCTAACTATTCAAATCTTGTGCTGCCCCAATCTCTTCATTCTTGGTTGAAATTTTCATCATTCTTTATATGATTTATCTGTTGAAGGATTTTCTATCTGCCTTTTCCACTTGTTCCTTGTTTCTACCTTAGTTTCCTCAATTTGAGTTGAAGAAAAAGATCAAATTGAACTTGGTACTCATCAATTAGCATCATTGCATCATAATCTGGGAATGACATGCCATCTCTAGGTCATCCCGGTCCTCGTCTTTGTAATGAAGGACCTAAGCTCGGTAATCTCAATGATTTAGAACCGTGAATGTCCAACATTTTGCCTCGATCACTCTTCAATTTTTATTTGCTTAATCAAGATTTTCTTTCACATATATGTCCACCATCCTTTGTTCATTCTTTTCGGGATTTTGATTTTCATTTCTCTGGGAATTACTAGCAACCCATGTTGATCTTCTCTTCTTCCCAAACACCAGAATCTACATGTTCTTCAATCTGATTTTCTAAATCGACTTCTTATTGCTACCGGGTAATATTGTCATTGCTCTTCTCCTTCGAAATGCTATATGCATATCTGTCTATCGCAATTTGATAACCACTAGAGAAGTTTAGTTTTTATATAATATTTAGGTTTGAATTTTTTTTATTTTCTTAGAATTTTTCTTCTTTTTCTTCTTTTTCATATCACTTATATTATCTGACTCTACACCATTAATGAAATAATAAATGGTTAGTGCAAACTTTGTTGTTTTAATATTTTATTTTTAGGGTTTTACGGATTTAAATACTAAATATTTGCATATTTTTTATGCTTTTGTAACTTAAGAAAAAAAATATGATTAGTGTTTTCTACTTCTGTAACTTAGAAAAAAAACTTAATGCTTATAGTTCTATTTTTGTTGTCTCCAAAAATATTATAAACAGATAACATTATATATAAACTTTTATACATTTATATAATTGTATGACATTATATATAAATTCTATACTTTAATATATATAAACGTATTACATTATATATAAACATTGATATGTTTATATAAACATATAATGTATTATATAAATATTTATACATATGTATTAATGTTTATTAATATCTATACAGCATTTAAATAAAACTACCCATTTATATAATTTTTTATATCACAATTATATAACATATAAAATGTTTATACATTTTTGTAAACATTTATATAACATATTATTTTTATATATATATATAATATTTATAATGTTAATATATGTGTGATATATACTATATAATATTTATAAAAGTTTAAAATATATAATTATATTTATGTAACATTTATAAAAATATTTTAAACACAAATATTATATCTAAACACTTGTATAATTATATAATCATATGCCATTATATATACAAGTATTTATAACTATATTTATAATTATGTAAACTATTTTTATAACTATATTTATAAATATACGTAACTCTTTTTTAACTATATAATTATTTATAACTATATGTATATTCTATATAATTATATTTATAACAAAATATACTATATGTATATAAATATATAATTATATATAATTGTATTTTATTATATGTATAACTATAAAAATGTTATATATACTATATCTTTAACTACATACACATTTATAACTATATGTGTATAACTATATATAAATATTTGTATAACTATGTAATACTATATGTAATTAAATATAACTATATTTGTAACTATGTATACATATATGTATTCATATAAAATCTATATATATGTTTATAACATTGTATACATTTATGTATAACTACTTATACCTACTTGTATGAAATATCTATATATAACTATATGGTTAACTATATATGACTCTATTTTGAAATATATATACTATAGATATAAGAACATATAGAAGTTGACCTCTATATGGTGACTAATTCTTGAGGTCTATTGATTTGTTTATTTCTCTCATCAAGATCCCTTTACCACCATACGACAAAGGATTGAGATTTAGGGAAAAATGGGATTGATGTTCACAAAGATGTTCACAAGTTATTTGCCAACAAGGAGATGAGGATTTTGATGGGAGGTCCTGATGCTACCGGTAAGACAACCTTTCATTATATTATAAGTTGAAGCTTGGTGAAATTGTCACCACAATTCCTACTATTGTCTTCAATGTAGCGACTATTGAATACAAAAACATCAATTTCACTGTGTGGGATGTCGGGGTCAAGACAAGATTCACCCTTTCTCGAAGAATTACTTCCAAACACCCAAGGGCTCATATTTGTGGTGGACAGCAATGACAAAGATCAAGTTGTTGAAGCCAAGATGAGTTGCATAGGATGCTAAATGAAAAAAGTTTCTAGATGTAGTTTTGCTGGTGTTTGCCAATAACAAGATCTTACCAATGCGATGAATGCAACTGAAATTATTGACAAGCTAGGACTTCACTCTCGTTACCAACACATTGGCACATTCAGAGTGTCTGTGCTGCTCTGGCGAGGGCCTCTACGAGGGTCTTGATTATCATTCCAATTACATTGCCAGCAAGTCATAAACAATTTTAGTAGGATGAGACAAACTTGTTGACATATTTGGATGTGGATCTAATTATTTCCTATTTGGCTTGAGTTTTGTTTTGTTATGTGGATGACATCATCTATTTCTAGGGGATTCGAATTATCTTAATTTTTATATACTACATGCCTGAAATACAAGACCGCATTTACTTTGCTCTGATTTGTTGTAAGCCGTACTTGTTTGTTTTTTGTTTTGTATCTTTTTGCAATTGGATCCCAAAGGTATAAGAACATATAACTATAAATAATTGTCTTTGACTATATGTATAACTATAAATATATTATACATAACTATATTTAAATATATAATTAACAACATATATTTGATAAAAAATTTTATATATTAATATATATAAATGTATTTTACTATATTATACCTATACATAACTATATGTATAAATATATAAAATTACATGAAAAAATATGTATACCTACATGTATAAATATAAGTATAACTATATGTGTAACTATATGTATAACCACATATAACTATATTTATAATTACATGTATAAACATACAACATTATGTTTAATTATATGTGTATAACTATATATAAATTTTTATAATTATGTAATACTCTATATAATTAAATATAATTATATTTGTAACTATGTATACATATACATATACATATATGTAAATCTATATATTGTTTATAACTTTGTATACATATATGTATAACTACTTGTATGAATATATCTTTATATATCTATATGTTTAACTATATATAACTCTATTTTTAATTGTATATATTATAGGTATAAGAAATATAACTATAAATAATTGTAATTGACTACATGTATAACTATAAAAACATTATACATAACTATTTAAAAATATAATTAACAACATATATTTAACATACATTTTTATATATTAGTATATAAAAATATATGTTACCATATCTATACCTATAGATAACTATATTTATACATATATAAAATTATATGAAAAAATATATATACTTACATGAATAAATATAAGTATAACTATATGTGTACCTAAATGTATAATCAAATGCAATTATATTTATAATTACATGTATAACAACATACAACATTATGTTTAACTGCATGTGTATAACTATATATAAATAATTGTATTACTATATAACACTCTCTATAATTAAATATAACTTTATTTGTAATTATGTATACACACACACACACACACACATATATGTAAATCTATATTTTTTTATGAGTTTGTATACATTTATGTATAACTACTTATAACTACTTGTATTAATATATCTATATATAACTATATGTTTAAATAGATATAACTTTATTTTTAAATATATATACTATAGGTATAACAACATATAACTATAAATAATTGTGTTTGACTACATTTATAACTATAAAAATATTATACATAACTATATTTAAAAATATAATTAACAACATATATTTAAGATACATTTTTTATATTAATATATATAAATGTATTTTACCATATCTATGCATATAGATAACTATATATATACATATATAAAATTATATGAAAAATATATATACCTACATGTATATATTTAAGTATAACTATATAAGTAATTATATGTATAACCACATGTAACTATATTTATAATTATATGTATAACAACATACAATATTATGTTTAACTACATGTGTATAACTATATATAAAAATTTGTATTACTATGTAACAGTCTATATAATTAAATATAACTATTTGTAACTGTGTATACATATATTTATATATATACATATATATATATATATTTGATATAACTTTGTATATATTTATGTATAACTACTTATAACTACTTGTATGATTAATTTATATAACTATATGTTTAACTATATACAACACTATTTTTACCTATAGATACTATATGTATAAGAACATATAACTATAAATAATTGTCCTTGACTATATGTATATCTATAAAAATATTATACATAACTATATTTAAATATATAATTAACAACATATTTTAATATATATATGTTACTATATCTATACCTATACATAACTATATGTATAAATATATAAATACAAGTATAACTATAATTGTAACTACATGTATAACCACATGTAACTATATTTATAATTACATGTATAACAACATACAACATTATGTTTAACTATATATGTATAACTATTTATATATATTTGTATAAATATAATACTCTATATAATTTAATATAACTAAATGAGGCATGATTTCTTTTCCTAACAATTTTTAGTAGCTTGTAGAGGTTGAACTTGCAACCTCCAAGGAGGCTCACATTTATCTCAAGAATGAGTGTATCGAGTTTTTTGGTTTTTGATGTGTAAATATATATATATATATATGTTTTTGTGGGTAGATATATATTTTATTGAACTCATGTGAAATAATGTTTAAAATATCAATTGATTACCAAGCTCATTAAAATTCATTGAAAAAAAAATTGAGACATGAATATTAACAAACATATCAAGCATCATTTAACTTCATTGAATTTTAATTTAAACCATTTATTCATATTAAAAATTTGATACATTTTAAAAAAAAATTGTAATAAATAATATTAAATATATATCATCAATATATATGGAATACAATTGTATATCTTCAGAATGAATCAAAACACTTTGTTTTTTTTATTCTAATTAAATTTTGAGTATTATCAAACTTTATTACTAATAAATGAAAGTTGTTAAAATATTATCAAATGCTTTTTTAAATAATATTGCAAATCATTGGAATACAATAACAATATTATTTATCATATGCTTTACAACAATATTATTGTAAAGCATTGGATCTCCATTCCATTAATTATTCTTTATTTTTATTTTAATATTCAAAGATTAAGTTGAATCATAGTAAAAATTATACTATTTGAAGCTAAGTGATTAAAATCATTGGTGCAAGCACATGGAGAGGAGAATAAACTTTCTATGAAAGCTGCACAAGAGCATGGTGCTACTAGGAGTGGCGAGGCAGAGCAACCGCCTTATAGGCCTTGGGACCAGGAAAAAGTTTTGGTTGTAGGGATACAGGATTCAAACTTTGATGTGCCAAGCATGGCTAGTGGCTTGTCTTCCAAGTCTTCCTCTTAGAGTTTTTAGATATATTTTCAAAAATTTAAATAATATTCGCATTTCTTATTAATGTTATATGGTGATCTTTTTTGCCTTCATTGTGAAGTATAAATGGTATAATACTTTACCTGTTATTCTATATCTATATCTATACATGGTGTTTTATATCTATAAGACATCCATATATACTATTGTGTATATGTTTATATACTATAGTATATATGTACGTATATACTCAGTATATGTACATATATACTATAGTATTATATGTTTATATATACTATATATAACTATCTTATTGATGAGCACGATGTTTGTGACATTGCTTATGTTTTGCTGGGTGCCATGTTCTCTACTTTATCAATTGATATGTTGTTCTATTGATAGCTTTTTGGAGGAAGAATTATCATGTCTTACATATTGAGGCATGCCTGCATACACAGGTACACTTCGAGAGTGCTATAGAGGTTATACATCCTGTGAGTTTCCCTACAAGCAAAAATTCAATACCACACAAAAATTCAATACATGTGTGCAAAAATTCAATACCACGCAGCTTGTTGTCATTTCAACTTCCATTTCCACTAAAAGAAAATATCGATTTAACTAATGAATTTTAGCTAAGGATCAATCCCTAGCTAAATTACAAGGGATTAGCTAGGGAATAGCAAGGGATTTATGATTTTTCTTTGAAAAAAAAGTAGCAACGGATTAGCGACGGATTAGTGAGGGAAAAGTTTTCGTAAATTCCGCTCAAGAAAAGTGAAGGATTTAGTGACAGATTAGTGACGGAAAATTTTTGTAATTTCCACTCAAGAAAAGCGAGGAATTTAGTGACGGATTTAGCGACAGATTAGCTACGGAAAATTTTTGTAAATTTTGCTCAAGAAAAATGAGGAATTTAGGGTCAGATTTAGCGACGAAATATCCCTCGCTAATAAAAGCCTGAAATTAGCAATGGATTTAGCGAAAGATTTTTCCTAGCAAATAAAATCCTTGATTTAGCGATGGATTTAGAGACGAATTTTCCCTAGCTGATAAAATCCTTGATTTAGCGATAAATTTTTCATACCTAATAAAATCTTTAATTTAGTGATAGATTTTACTTGCTAATAAAATCATTGATTTAGCTACGATTTAGAGACAGATTTTCCCAAGCTAATAAAATCCATATTTTAGCTATAAATTTAGTGACGGATTTTCCCAGGCTAATTAAATCCATATTTCAGCGATGGATTTAGCGATGAATTTTTTCTAGCTAATAAAATCAGTAATTTAGCTACAAATTTAGTGATGGATTTTTGCTAGCTAATAAATTCTATATTTTTGATACGGATTTAGCGATCGAATTTCCCTAGCTAATAAAATCCATAAATTAGTGAGGATTTAATGACAGAATTTCTCTAGAAATAAAATCCTTTATTTTGCGACGTATTAGCGATGTAATTTCTTTATAAAATAAAATTCTTAATTTCGCGATGTATTTAGCGATGGAATTTCCCTAGCTAATTTAATTGTAATTTAGTGATGGATTTAGCAACGGATTTTTTCTATCTAATACAATTCGTAATTATAGCGACAAAATTTTTCTAGCTTATAAAAATCCACAAATTAACTATGGATTTAGCAATGGTATTTTCCTAGCCAATATTTAATTATTGAATTTTTTTATTTATTATTTGTTTTAATATTTTATTTAATTTTGTTTATTAAATGTATGTTAATTGTCTATAGATGAGCAATCCTTGAAACATACATTCTCCTCATAAAATCATAAAAAATATATTATAAAAAATAATTTTAAAAATAAAAAATACAAAAAACAAGTATATATATTAATAAGGACTAAATTAACTAGTTTTATGATGTATTAATTTTTATAAAATTATACAAAAAATTTATCAAAAATTTTAAAATAAGAACCTATAAAATTTTGTATTAAGTAACATTAAATAATAAATTTAATAAGGAAAAATATTTTTTTCTATATTTAAAAATATATTATCATATATTAAAATTTCTATTAATATAATGTAAATTAATTCATTGTATAATAAAATAGAAAATATTTTCAAATTACCTGAATTGATGAATAAACTAGTAAAATTAGTATTTATTATAAGTAAAAAATTATTATTATAGAAAACTTTTAATAAATAAATAATACAAATTTTGAAAATATTGAAATATAATAAAAATATATTTTTTAATAAAGTTAAAAGGAAAATAAATTAATTTATCAATAAATACTTAGATGTTTGTTATTACAAAAATTTATACGAATTAAATAATTTAGTAATATTTTTACTATTAGTTTTTAATATTAAGTTTTTATTAAATAATAAATATAACTTATTTTAATTATCTTCTCACTTTAAGTAATTTTTTGAATTTTAAAAATTATTAATGATATCAAATAATATGAAATTTTATGCCTTTAAAATTATTTCATATTATCTTCGTAAAATTAATATGAATTCTTAAAAATGTTTAACCATAAAATATAAATTTTATATATATGAATTCTTAAAATGTTTAACCATAAATATAAATTTTATATATTTTTTAACATTAATAGTATTTTATAACTCTTAGGCGAGTGACGAGAAGACAAATTATTTTTTCATTTATGTCTTATTATATAGAGTTTGTTAATTTTTTACCTATTTGATATTTTTTTATAAGGCTAAACATATTTTTTTAAATTGTTTATATATTTATTGTTTAATTAATAATATAATAAAAAATTGCAAGGTGTTTGTTTTCATTTGTACCTTGCTACACGCACATTAATTTTGTTGAAAACTTTTGATAGTAAATAAATTAATGAGTCTTTTTGATTAAATATATATATATTTTTTATTTAATGTTTTAATAATGAAAAATATAAAAAATTTGCTAATATTTACATTCACGTCTAGACCCAATATTCTTCAACATTAAGTGAAGCGAACCTCCGCATTCGCCCATAAATCCCTTGATACCAACGCCTAACATATAATCGAGGTTTAACTTTAAATTTTTATTTGATTTGAGATTATTTTATATTTTTATTCTTCATCGATTATCTTGATTAAGCTTATTCGTATTGATTATGTTATTTATTGTTTCCAAAATTTTTCTCCTTATTCACCGTGGTGTTCTTGTATTGTGTATATATACTTAATCGTATACATATTCATGCATTTGTGATATAATGCATTGTCATTGTATGGATTTTGATGGTGCATAGTAGGTATGCCGAATTAATAACTTCTTCAATATACATAACTACATATTGTATACAAAAATAGTATACATAAATATAAGTGTTCTTTATATAAGTGTGTTTACACATAACTATATATATAAACTATAAAAATAGTTTACATAAACTATTTAACATAACTATATCTATAACTAACAAAATAATAAACATAAACTTTTACTATACTTTATAAGTAATTTATAAAAATTGTAAAAACTTATGATTAAAAATAAAAAACAACTAATATTGGAATTTAAAGTATTTTAAATCCTATGAAATTTAACTAATCAAACTAAGCACATCATAGCCCTTGAATGAGAGTGCCCTAGGATCTTGATAATAAACCCTCGTGCATTATCATCCTTAAATTATTCTGAGTCATTATAAACTCATTATGTACTCATATCAAATAGTTACTTCTCAATGTTGTTCGAGCCACTTGTATTTATTGTATGATCAATAATTGAAAAGTAAATTTGTCCATCCCTTTATATTGCACCATAAAAAAAGATTTATTATGATTCCTATGGCTAGAATGATTTATATTCATTTCATGCTAGCTTAATAGCCACTGGAGGGATGACATTTCATAAGTCATATAAGGGTTGATTATATTCATTCTAGCACCATAATTTGATTATGTTTCTAATTTGAACCAAAGAAAAGAGATTATAAATTTAATTTGAAAAATAGATTTTGTCACTTACAAGATATATATGCCATATTATCATTTTTTTTATTTATTATATCTTAAAATTTTTAATATTTCTAAATTGTTTGTAGGAATGCAAGTCGACAGGTTAAGAGCCAACATAAACCCAAGCTAAATCCTACACATCAACCTGCATTATGTTCAAATCCCTTGTAAGGGACTAAGTATAAAACTATTCATCGTGTATAATGAAAATGATAAATCATGATTTTATTATAGTTTTGGATGGCACAACAAATAAGCTTGAACAAAAAGACCTTGCTTATGATGTTGCATAAAGGCATTTTGTAAGTTTTTGAGTTGATCACATAGAAATTAAGGAAATATCAAAACAAAATTAGGGATCAAAAATAATTATTAGTCTTGCAAAGGAGCCAACAAAATCCAAATTATTGAGAGATAAAAGAAAATGAAAATAGAGTAGCTTTATAGCTCTAAAGTAGTAATTACATGCATAACAAGAAATCCAAATCATTCTAATCTTCAAATTGAACAAAAGATTAGGCTTGCATCTCTTAAATTAAAAAACAAAATAACAAAAACAATTAATATATGCATTGATACCACTAAATGGTAGGAATATTGCTCTGAGAAGTATTTTTTAAAATTAGTTCAATTTCAAACTTTTATTAAATAGATTTTCTTGACAATGAAAGTACTACTCTTTATATTTTGTTGCTTCCAAAATTGCACTAATTTTTATCTAACTTTGCAAACAAAAATGGAATTCATCTACAACAATAATAATAATAATACTTAATATTTTCATCCGTAATCTATATATATATATATACACATATATAATGGATAATTAAGTTATGGAATCCAAAAAAAATATCTATGATTTGGGTTTATATTTTAGTACCTAAATTCGGATACTCATTATTATCCCAATATAATTGAAAAAATAGTATCATTAACTTGTTTCAGCTTACTCAGTATGCAAAAAACGAGTTTATGTATATGTTTATGCATACAGATAATTATGAACTCCATATGCATATGTTTTTATTTAATGAAAAAAATGAGTTTATGCATAAACTCATATGCATACTTGAGTATATGCATACCGTATGAATAAAGGAAGGTAATTATTAGTAATGAAATTTGGAAGACCCAAATCATAAATATTTTGGATTTTTGTCCCCAAATGTTATATTAAAATTAAAAATTGTAATAAAACATAATTATATACATTTTGGGACCCCTTAACATTTTTTCCTATAACATTATAACTTTTATCCACTTTTGATGCACAGAAATGAATCAACTTTGTTTATCTCATAGGGTTTACCAAAATATACTTCTTCAAAGAACAATGATAGGTTCAAACCCAAGGCTTATACCCATTTAATGATGCCACCAACCATCCAACTAGTAACTTTTTAGAGATCTTGTATTCAAAAATCTTTATCATGATAATGCAAGTAGGATTTGATTATTTTATGTATAAATATAAGTATAACTATATGTGTAACCAAATGTATAACCACATGTAACTTTATTTATAATTACATGTATTAAAACATAAAACATTATGTTTAATTATATGTGTATAACTATATATAGATATTTATAAAACTAAATAAAATTTTATATAATTAAATATAACTATACTTTTAACTATTTATACATATATGTATACATATATTAAATCTATATATTTATTTATAACATTGAATATTTTATGTATAACTAAATATAACTACGCGAAATGAATATATATATATATATATATATAACTAAATGTTTAATGATATAAAAATTTTTATAACTATATATATTATAGTATAATAACATATAACTATAAATAATTCTATCTTACTATATTTATAACTATAAAAACATATAAATAACTATATATATATATATAGATAACAACATATATATAATATAGATTTTTATATATTAGTATTAAAATTGTATTTTAGTATATCCATACCTATACATCACTATATTTATAAATATATGAAATTATATGAAAAAATATATATACATACATGTATAATAATAAGTTTAACTATATGTGTAACTATATGTATAACCAAATGTAACTATATTTATAATTATATATATAAAAACATACAACATAATGTTTAACTAAATGTGTATAACTATATATAAATATGTGTATAACTATAAAAAACTCTATATAAATAAATATAACTTTATTTTAATTATGTATACATATATGTAGACATATAATAAATCTATATAATTGTTTATAACTTTGTATACATTTATTTATATTTACTTATAAATACTTGTATGCATATATCTATATATAATTATATGTTAAACTTAATGTAACTATTTATAACAACATTTACTATATGTATCCTAACATATAAAATATGAGATAATACTATTTTGTTGCACTAACTTGAAATAAAATGGCGAAAAATATAATATCATAATATGTAAGCACATAGCATGAAAGTGTTCGTTGATTAGGCTCATATATGGTATAATACAAATAAGGATCGTACTCTTACCTAATCCCAGCCCTTGGTCCTCAAGCTCAAATATGAACTTATGTATAACAAAAAATGTAATAATTGATAGGTTTGGTACTGAAGATCTTATATTTTCTTTTATATAATATTCATTGTAACACTGCACTCTCTATGTGTCTCTCTTTCCCTCTATAATTCTTTCTCTCATTCTCTTCCTCTTTTTCTTTATATGTCACACACTCTCTATTGTTAATTTTTTTCTCGCTCTTCTTTCTTGCTCATTCTCTCTCTTTCCACCCCTTTCTCTCTCTCTCTCTCTCCCTCTCTCTCTCTCTCTCTCTCTCTCCCTCTCTCCCTCTCTCTTTCTCTCTCTCCCTCTCTCTCCCCCTCTCTCTCTCCCTCTCTCCCCCCTCTCTCTCCCTCTCTCCCCCTCTCTCTCTCCCTCTCTTCCCCCTCTCTCCACCTCTCTCCCCCCCTCTCTTCACCTCTCTCATTTTCATCATTTCACTCCCACTCTCTCCCTCCTCTCTCTCTCCCTCTCTCTCTCCCTTCTCTCTCTCCCTTTCTCTCTCCCTGTCTCCCCATTTATTTGCCCCTCTCTCCCCACCTTATCTCTCTCTCTCTCTCCCTCTTCTCCTTCTAACATTAAATGTCTTTCTTTTTTGATTTCATTTCTTGTGCATTATCACAATTTGCACCCTTTACTATGATATTTATTAATATTTATTGTGCTAAAAATTACTCTATCTATTAATGTAGATTTTGCAAATGTATTGCCTCGATATTCATAATATTTAATTTTTAAAAATTCATTTATAAGTAATTTTATTTAATTATTTGTATATTTGAAGTAATAGAATGTTTTATTCAAATAATGATTGGCCATTATTTTTTTTGTAAATAAAACAGGGCAAAATGAGCTCAAATCATCAGTGGATGTACAGAAGGGTTATTAATGGATTTTTGAATAAATATTTGTTGACTGTGCTTGAAACTTTCATCAATTTTACATGTACTCAATTGAGATGATGAATGGAGAAAAATTAAGTGTCCATGTAATCATCGCAAGTATCAGAATATCCCTTTTCGTGATGCAAACACTATAGATATCATTTGGCTAAATATGACTCTGTGCCAAATTATTTTGTTTGGATTTATCATGGGTTAAGTATAATGGCTTTGAATAATGACCAAAATGAGGATATTGAATCATTTGCTTATGGTGAATAATCATCAAACACATACCATAGAATGATCACAGAAGCTGCTGGTGCTGACTTCAATATGGATTACATGGATGAACCACCTAATCCTGAAGCTTAGAAATTTTTGAAATGCTTAAAGCTGCAGATAAAGAGTTGTGGTTTGGTTATAAAACACATTCGTAATTATCACTTGTAGCTTGACTAATGAGCATTATGTCAGAAAATCATATGTATGAGAAATTATTTGATCAGGTAATAGAACTAATGAAAGAGATTGTTCCTAATAATAATTGATCACTAACAACTTTTACAACACTAAGAAGTTACTACGAGAAATGGGTCTACCCGTGGAAAAAATAGATTGTTGTTTAAATGGATGCATGTTATATTGGGGCGGTGATAGTGATTTAATTGTGTATGTTTTGTGTTCATCCTCGATTTAGGAAGGCACATCGTGTTGTAGATACGTGACAAAAATTGAAGGTTGTCTTGAAGAAGATGTATTATTTTCTATTAATTCATTGATTACATAGACTATATGCATCAAATGCTACATCAAATTATGAGCATGAAGTTGAAGAAGGGGTAATGCATCATTTATCATATTCACTTGCTTTGAAGCATTTTAATTATATATATCAAGATTTTGCAGCAGAAAGTCAAAATGTGAAATTGGGTCTTTACACTGATGAATTTCAACCATTTGGGCAATAGTGTTCAACATTGCCAGTGATAATGACACCTTATAACTTGTCTCCGTGGTTCCAGGGCCAAAAAATCTGAAATACATGTTAGATCTTTTCTTACAGTCTCTTATTGCAGAGCAAATTATTTATGGGATGTTGCCATGAATACTTATGATATCTAAAAGAAGCAAAATTTCATTATAAGGGTAGCCCTTATGTGGACGGTAAGCAACTTACTTCCATTTTCAATATTGTATGGCTGGAGTACTGCAGGACGATTTTCATACCCGTATTGCATGAAAAATTATGATGCATTTACCCTCAAATTTTGTGGTAAATAGTCATGCTTTTATAATCATCGTAAATTTCTACCTACGAATTATCCATTTCAAAGAAATAGAACTACATTTCGAACAAATAAAACTATGATGACAGTTGCATCAGTAGTTCGTTTAAGAGATGATATTATGACAGAGATTCAGAGTTTGATTTTGAATAAGGCAACTGAAAAGGAAGCTAATGGAAGTAATAGACCAATAGGCAAATTATTTGGATGGAGGAAACGTAGTATATTTTGGGACTTGCCCTATTGGAAGTCCAATTTAATTCGTCATAACTTAGATGTAATGCATATTGAACAAAATGTTTTTGACAATGTTTTCAACACTATCCTTAATGATGACAGAAAAACAAAAGATACTTTAAAATCAAGACAAGAGTTGAAAGATTACTGTCGGCATCCTAAAATAAAACTAAATGAGGATACAGGAAAATTCCATAAAGCTTGCTACACACTTGATAAGAAGGCAAGATAGATATTATGTGAATGTGTTAAAAATTTGAAATTCTCTGATGGATATGTGTCAAATATAGGTAGATGCGTGGAAATGAAGAATCTTAAATTATTTGGAATGAAAAGTCATGACTGTCATGTATTTATGCAAAGATTAATACCAATTGTATTCTGTGAATTACTTCCCCTAAGTGATTGGAAGGTCCTTACAAAACTTTGTTTATTTTTAAAATAGCTAACTACAACCACAATCAAAATAGATGATATGGTGAGGCTGGAGAATGACATTCCACTTATTATTTGTAAGCTTGAATGGATATTCCCACTAAGTTGTTTTGACTCAATAGAGTATTTGCCGGTCCATTTGGCATTTGAAGCAAGGATAGCAGGGCCACTACAATATAGGTGGATGTATCCTTTTTAGAGGTAAATACATATAATTTGCTATGTTTTATTATTTTTACATAATTTAATATTGTAATTTAATATAATTGCAACCAAACATTGTGGTTGTAGGTATCTTTGTAAGTTGAAATTGAATGTTAGAAATAAGATAAAAGTTGTAGGTTCAATTTGCAATGCATATTTAGTAGAAGAAGCATCATCATTTTGTTCTTATTATTTGAGGTTCATGTCAATACAAAGAATAGAAATGTGCCTCGGAATGATGAAGGTAATGTGATGGTAGAAGATGATTCTGTGAACAAACTATCTATCTTCAAGCACTCTAGAAGAGCATTTGGAAGAGCAATGAAAAGATATATGACAGATGAAGAGTACAAAGCAACCCCGAGCTATGTTTTACTTAATTGTGAGAAGGTTTCACCATACATTGAGTATGTATACGCAAAATGGTTGCCGGTTTAATCATAGTTTAATTTTATTTTTATTAGGAATTATTAAAAATTGATATATATTTTTCTCTCTTGTTTCATATTTGTGCAGTATTTATGTTGAGCAGTTAAAATATAGGCAACTAGTAATTTCCAGCAATGATGTCGATTATATGCTAGAAACTAAATTTGTGATCTGGTTCAAAAATTATGTGAGAATTATTAAGTCTTAAAATTTTGAATAATTTAATTTATTATTATCTTTTATTTGTTAATATCAATTTTTTAATTTGTCACGGGCAATTGATCCTTCAAATAGAGATTCAAATATTTTTATTAAGAATCTAAGTAAATGCCTGTTTAGATATGTGACAACTTATCCTGGGTATTTTGTTAATGGATATAAATTTCACACAATCGGGCATGATTCTTCTAAAATAATATGAATAGTGGTCTATGCATTAAATGCATAGGATATAGTGCAAATGAGATTGATTATTATGATCAACTCAAAGAAGTTATTTAATTGGAGTATCCTGGACTCAAAAATAATAGGATTATATTATTTAAGTGCAAGTGGTTTGATCCTACACGAAATGTGGGCACAAAGATTTATTTAGATTATAAGCTAGTGGATGTTAACCATAAATGTATATATAATCGGTATGAGCCATTTATTATGGCAGTTCAAGCTGCTCAAGTATATTATTGAACATATCTGAGTTTATCTCGTGATAAGAGTTATTGGTGGGTGATTTGCAAAATCAAAGCACAATCAAAATTTGAAGTATCAACATCGCAACAAAGAAGTGTAGACTTAGATATTGCACTAGTATTCCATGAAGATGACATAGATAATATTGAGCCTGTGAATGTAGACGATGATGCAGAAATTTTATGTGACTCAAATGGTGACATAATAGAAATTGAAGATGATCAATTTTTATTTGAAGATGAGTTCGAACTTCTATTAGAATCAGGCAAAATATCAAAAGATCCATTAGAGGAGGATAGTGATGCCGATAATTAAATTATTATAATTTTATTATAATATTAAACTATAAAAGACTTTTTATAATTTGTTGAAATCTATCGGTGTGTTTTATTCTCAAATGCATGCTTGTTCATCATATCTCTATTGTTTGTTCTATGTTTTATTATGTACAGTAGATGACGCCTAAAGGACCTGGCCGTGATGGAGGTGAACGTGGACACAGAAATGAACCAAATTCATCTAGTATGCAACATTATATTGTAGAATTAGTACCATCTCATAGCCACCATATCCAGACTTCAACATCACTATCATCATCTCCATTTCTATCACCATCACTATCATTAAAACATCTACTATCACCTTTATTAGATGTATGCCCACCACCAATTGTGCTTACTGCACACACTTTTTTTCCATCTCTATCCTTTACACCACATTTACACCGGTAGTTTCCCCATTTACAAAACAAATGACATCATCAAATGTTGTACCTTTCTCTACAGTCAGTGCAAAGTTAGAAATTAAGATCATGGATGAGAGTAAAAAATATGTAAAAATGATTTGAAATTTTTTTTTGATGTTTCTATTAGTAGTTTTTTTATATTGTTATGATTTTCTTATTTTCAATGTTATTTATTAATTTGTATAGTTTTATACCATCTCACAAGTGTTCGACTATAATTACAAAGTCTTTCATGAAAATGGTTGATTCTAAAGCATTCTCCAGGAAGAAAGTTTCTGAATCGACAAAGGAATCCTATTTTAATGACTTTCAGGTAAAAATAACAATACAAAAACATTGAAAAATAATTATAAAATTACTTATCTATTATGGTGGTTATTATTCAAGCAGTAAATAATTACGTTCTTGTTGTTAATAAAAATTCTTCTGTGATTTTTCTATATATAGAATAAATGCACATGGACACCCAAATTTGATGGAAATATAAAGTCATTATGGAAGATCAAAGCTGCTCAATGGCATTCTAATTTTGTTTATAAATTGAAGAATATGAAAGAAATACCTACTTTTATATTTGAGGATGACTTGCCTGAGTGGCTTAAGTATTGGCAGGAGCCAGATGTGAAGAAAACTCAGATATTTCCATCAAAAATTGGAGAAGTGAGGTAGTTGGACAAGATACAAGAATATGTTGATACACAGGAGGGTCAAAGTCGAGCATTGAGCATGCTCGAGATTTGGTACTATTTTAAAATTTTAAACATTTATATATTTAGTGGTTATCCAAATAGTCCAATAAATCAAACCTCTGCATGGTTTTATTAATTTTGTTAAATTTTTTGATCATTTGTTTTTAATGACTTAATAAAAACATATTCTAGGCTAGAGAATTGGGTCGAGATCTAAAATTTTATGAGATTTTTAGGAAGATGCACGTGAAGAAAGTGGATGGCCAGTTTGTTGACAACAAGTTTAAGATGATCGCTATAAGAACTTGTTATATTAATAAAATTTTATAATACTACAATACATTTTGAAAATTGTTTGGAATGCAAAATATTTATCTTATTTTTGTATATCTAGAATAGTTTTTTTTCTATTTTATTTTAGGACCTAATGGAGGAATGTGTGATAGCTACTCATCAACAAGTTGAAGGTTCTATGGATCTTTAACCAAGTGACTATGATCCTATTTATTTGGAGACCATATGAGTTCATGAGAAGTAAGCGAGTGTATGGAATCAACTCGATGGGGGTGGCCTTTTCTTGTAGCAGTCATTCTTCGAATTCATCTGTCTCAGCAATGGTGGATGAGGCGGTCGAACAACAAGTAATGGAAACAAATGAACATATTGTAGTTATGGAGACCAATATAAAAAAGAAGGATGAGTAGATATCCCATTTGAAGGAAGAAATATATGAAATTAAAGAATAGAAGGATGAGCAGATATCTACTATGAAGGAAGAAATATATGAAATTAAAGTACAGAAGGATGAGCTGTATACTAATTTGATGGAAGAAATGCAAGAAAATTAAAGAAATGAATGATGAGATAAAAAGAATTAATTATGTAATGCAACAACAGATGTCCTATATGGAGTCACCGTTAGTGGCATTGGCACAACAGATAGTATTCCGAGATCCAGCTGCAAAACCTCACAGGAGAAGCTAGCATTCCCTACAAATTATGAGGATGATTTCGTATGAGAATTATTTCTGAACTGTTATTTATTTTTGTCTATCAGTGGCAAATAATTATAATATTTTTTGCAGGTTTCAATTTTTTTTATTCTGGTTTAGTTCTTTGCTTTTCTCATTAACCTAATTATGAATCTTTGCAGGACACATTATCTGAGATACATGAAAAAATTCTGATTTAGAGCATTCAGACATTGCCACGGTCATTCCAATGCGTGGGTACCATATTTACTGATTTCAATTTTATCAAAAGGAGGTCTAGCTTATTTTATCTTTATTATTCCTAAAACATTTTATATTTGCACTCTCTTTCTCTCTAAACATAATTGCTGGACATCTTTTGGATTTTTGTTAAAGCTATATGACAATCAACTTTAATTAGTGTTTGTTCATGTCTATAATATTTGTTTTTATATATCTATGAATATGTTTTTGTGTATCTTAATTTATGGGTAGAGTTTTAGCCTATTATAGGTATGTAAAAGCCTATTTTCAACAGCCGCAACGGTGGTGGCGGTGGCAGCAGTGGTAAGGCGACATCAACAGGAGTAGTGGGAGTAGTGGTAGTAGCGGCAGCAGAGGCTGTAGTGGCAGCTATGGCGATGATGGCAGCAGCGGTAGCGGTGGGGGCTGTAGAGGTAGTAGTGGTAGCAGCGGCTGTGGTAGTAGCAGTGATGTCTGTGGGGGCGGGGGCGGTAGCACTGGTAGCTGCTGAAGTAGTAGCACCAGCACCAACAGTGAGACCATCAATAGCAGCAACGGCATTGGCTATGGCAGTGGTAGTGGCAGCAGCAGCGGCATTGGCTATGGCAGCGATAGTGGCAGCGGCAACGATAGTGCCAACGGCAGCAATAGCAGCAGAGGCAATGACAACAACGGCAGGAGTGGCAGTGGTAGCAAGACTAGCAGCAACGATAACAAATGCGGTATATACGTACATATATATTTAGTATATACATACATGTAATACTATAGTATTTTATGTACATACATACTGAGTATATATATGCACTCAGTATATATATATGCACTCAGTATATATGTATGCATAATACTACAATATATGTATACATATATTGTAGTAATATATGTACGAGTAAAATACTAGTATATATGTACATATTTACTATAGCAATATATATTTTTCAAAACAATGTTTTTTTTATTTATTTTGATTTGATTTGGTGGTTTAAATTTCATACAGATATTGTACCACATTGTTTCACTTACGAAGCTTGTGTAAGTGAAGACATATTTTAACAAACATGATGCACCATGACTCGGATAGCATTTTCACAATGGAAAGGTGGTGATCGGAGGAGCAGAGGGAGAGAAAGCAACGTCAATGCATTTATAGATTATACTTTATGCACAATCGGTAGATATATTGATTAATAAGGTGTAATATAATTTTTGTTATTTTTTTGTTTTAGTTATTTAAAATATTGTGTTAGAATAAGTTATTAAATGATTTTTTTTTGTTTAATTTAAAAATTTCATTTATAGTTTCTATTTTTATTAAATTTTATTTATAAAATATAAAATTATTTAATTAAATTTTTGTTGAAACATTATGACAATCAAATTTAATTTGTGTTTGTTCATGTCTATAATAACTATTTATATATATATGTGAATATGTTTGTGCTTCTCCGAATTTTTTAGGTGGAGACTTAGCCTATTATAGGAATGTAAAAGCTTATTATCAGTAGCGGTAGCAATGGCAGTGGTGGCAACAACAATAGTGATTGTAGTGGTGGTAGTGGTGCCAGACGTGGTAGTGGCGGCACCGACAACAGCAGTGGCAGCAGCGGAGGCAACTATAGTAGCTACAGCGGAGGCAACGGAGGTAGCGCATCGGCGGCATCAGGGGCTGCAGCGGCAGCAACGACAGCAACTGCAGCAACGGCATCAACGGCAGCAGTGGCAGCAGCGACTGCGGAGTCAGAGGTGGCTGCACCGGTAGTGGTGGCAGCTTCGGCAGCAGCCACAGCAGCAACGGTAGCAGCAGCAGGGGCGACATCGATAGTGGGAGTAGCAGGAATGCCAAAAAATGTGGTATATGTGTACGTATATAGTCAATATATATGTACATATAATTCTGTAGTATTTTATGTACATATATACCGAGTATATATGTATTTGGTATATATGTATGCATAATACTGCAATTTATATGTACAAATACTATAGTAATATATGTACGAGTGAAATTCTAGTATATATGTACATTTTTGTTGCAGTAATATATATTTATCAAAACATAGTTTTTTTTAATTTATTTGATTTGATTTAGTGGTTTATATTTCATACAAATGTCCTACCGTATTGTTTTCCATACGAAGCGAAGCTTGTATAAGTGAAAAAAAATTTCAACAGACATGATGCACCGTGACCCCGACAGCTTTTTCACAGCAGAAAGTTTTTGATCGGAGGAGCAGAGGGAGAGAATGCAACGTCAATGCAATTATTGATTATACTTTATGCATAATCGATAAAAACATTGATTAATAAGATGTAATATAAATTTTATTATTATTTTTAGTTATTTAAAATATTATATTAGAATAATTTATTAAATGAATTTTTTTGTTTAATTTAAACTTTTCATTTATAGTTTCTATTTATATTAAATTTATTATAAAAAAATTAAATTATTTAATTTAATTTTATTTTTAGCTATATAACAAACAACTTTAATTTGTGTTTGTTCATGTCTATAATAACTATTTTTATATATTTGTGAAAATGTTCGTGTGTATTTGAAATTTTTGGGTAGAGTTTTAGCCTATTATAGGTATGTAAAACCCTATTATCAGTAGCAGCCGTAGTAGTGATAGCGGCGGCGGAATGGCACCGATGGTAGTGGAAGTAGCAGTGGCGGCAATGGTGGCGACGACAGCAGCGGTGGCAAAGGTGGCGGAAATAGTAGTGGCTGCAGCATTAGTGGGGGTAGCAGTAGTGGGAGCGGTGGCAGAGGCAATAGTGGTAGTAGCAGTGGCGGCAATAGCAGCGGCGGCAATAGCAGCGTCAGTAGCAGTGGCGGCAATAGCAGCGTCAGTAGCGGCGGTAGCGGCAAGTGCGTCATCCAGCACTAGCACAGGCAGCGGCAGCAGCGGTGTCAACCAATGCAGCGGTGACAGGGGTGGCAGCCAATGCAACTGCCAGCAATGGCAGCAGCTGCATTGGCGGCATCGGCAGTAGTAGATGCAGTGGCGACAACAGTAGTGGTATTGGCAGCGACAGCGGCAATGGTAGCATTGGTAGGACCAACAGCAGGAGCAACAGCAACAGCACCAAATGAGATATATACATATGAATAAACTTAATATATACGTACATATAATACTATAGTATTTTATGTACATATATAATGAGTATATTTGTACTCAGTTTATATGTAGACATAATACTGCTATTTTTATTTACATATACTGCAGTAATATATGTATGAGTGAAATGCTAGTATATATTTACCTAAATACTACAAGATTATATATGTATCAGAACATAACTTTTTATTAATTTGACTGAGTGGTTTTTATTTCTTACAGATATGATACCATATTGTTCCTCATACATAGCTTATATAAGTGATAAGATTTTCACCAGACATTACGTGTCGTGATTCGAACAGCTTTGCCGTAGTAGAAAAATGATGATCAGAGGAGTGGAGGGAGAGAAAGCAACGTCAATGAATGGATATATTGTACTTTATGCACTGTTTGTAGATACATTGATGAATAAGATGTAATAAAATTTTGTAATTTTTTTATTTCAATTATGTAAAATATTGAATTAGAATAAGATATTTAATGAATTTATTTTTTGTTTATTATAAATTATTTATAGTTTCAATTTTTGTTCAATTTTAAATAAAAATATTAAATTATTTAATTAAAAATATTTAAAATAAATTAAATTATGAAATTATTTTTGAAATTAAAATAGCTAGCGAAAAATCCCTTGCTAAATTAGCAAGGGATAAATCCCTTGCTAATTTAGCTAGGGAACTCTTAAAATTAGCAACGGATTTTTCGTCACTAAATTTATTTAGCTAGTGGCTATTTCCGTCGCTAAAATTTATCAACCAACACTTTAGCTTGGGAATCTTCCGTCGTTATTTTCGTTTAGCAATGGAAAATCTTATTTTGCTCGCTAATTTAGTAAGGGAATTTGTCTTTTTTAGCAAAGAATTTTTCTGTCACTAACTTTTTAGTTAGGGACACTTTCCGTCGCAAATTTAGCAAGAAACACTTTAGATATGGAACCTATTCATCGTTAATCCATTGCTATATCTTGTTTAGCAATGAAAAATGCACATTTAGCTAGGGAATTATTCCTAGCTAAATGTGATTTTTCTTGTAGTGTTCCATTTTGTTTGGCACTTTCTGACTTTCTTATAATTAACCATGGACTGATGCCTGAGTTGGGCAACATAAAAGAATATGTTGATGGGTAGTTCACTGGAAATCTTGGAGAATTCTTGATTTGGTAATTTAAAATAAGTTCATGATAATCTCGTTGTGTGAAATTTCTAGCAAATAGTAGTTGGTGTTGCATGCGCTAGTCTATTTGTTTATTAGTGGCATAGTGTTGTGTTCTTTATTAGCTTGCAAATGTAATATGTTATGCTCCATGTGCAAGTGTAATAATGTTCTCTATCTCTATGGAGTACCAAAGGACAAAGGACAAAGAACTAGAAGATGCTGACCATGCTTGAGAGACTTATATGTGTGTATTTTAAGCCCTAGATTAATTCCTTCTGTTGTCTTTTATCATATGTGTATTTGCATGAAAGGACATGTGTGTGTGTCATCTATGGCTCTGTGATTATATATATGTACGTATATTACTATAGTATATACGTACATATATACGACCGTATATATGTAAGTATATACCGAGTATATAAGTTCGTATATACCAAGTATATATGTACGTATATACTCGGTATATACGTATGTATATACTATAGTATATAAGTACATATATACCGAGTATATACGTACGTATATATCGAGTATACACATTAGTGGGTGCATATATTTATGTGTAGACATATATATATTTTCATACATACACACCCATTTACTCACACACACACACACACACACACACATTTGAATTTATAATTACTCGGGCTGGTCTGGTCATCATCATGCATTACGTACCGAAGTATGTCATAAAAGCCATGAATATTAAACCTTCCCCAAGGCCATGGCATGGAGATATTTCTAGTACAGACCAGCAAGGCAGACAAAGGTTGGTCTTAAATCTTTTAGTAATTGTGTAGATATGTAAATATCACATTGTACAAAGCATATGTATGAGGAAATATGTTTTCTTACTATATGTTCTACAAAGATTGATTCTAATTGTACTATGTCTTAGGAGGATGATGATGATGATTATAATGCTCATGTAGTATCGTGTACTTTTATCAGATTTCACAAAACTATATTCAATTGGATGGAAAAAGTAATATTACCTGATTTTTACTGGCTGCAAGTGCCATGTGGAATATCGGGTCCTATTTTGTGAGAAGCAGCTCAATGCCTTGTCAAAAACTCGCTCAATCTTAAAATGAGTGGTTGGCAAAGAATTTCATCGGTCAAGCATCATTGCCTACCCTACTTTTATAATCAGTGGAAGTAGCAGCAATAGTAGCAAATATGGTATATACATACATACATACATACTCAGTATATATGTACATATATATTCAGTATATCTACATATAATACTATAGTTTATATGTACATATAATGTAGTAATATATGTAACTAGTGAAATGCTAGTATATGTTTATATACACTATAGTATATATATATATATATATATATATATATATATTGTAGTATTATATATTTATCAAAACATAACTTTATTTAATTTTTTATTTTGATTTTATTGACAGGTTTAAATTTCATACTGTTATGGTACTGCATTGTTCCCCATATGAAGCTTGTATAAGTGAAGGGATTTTTTATGAGACATGACGCACCTTGACTCGCACAGCTTTGTCGTAGTAGAAAGATGGTGATTGGAGCAGATGAGTAAGAGAGCAACGTCGATACACTGATAGATTATACTTTATGCACTATCAGTAGATACATTGATGAATAAGATGTAATAAAATTTTGTTATGTTTTTATTTTAATTATGTAAAATATTGTATCAGAATAATTTATTAAATGATTATATTTTGTGTTAATTATAAATTATCATTCATAGTTTCTATTTTTATTCAATTTAATATAAAAAATTTAAATTATTTATTTAAATTTTTGGAAAAAAAAAATAAAATTCTAAAAATAGTTTTGGAATGAAAATAGGTAGGGATTTTTCCCTTGCTAATTTAGCTAGGGAATTTTCCCTATCTAATTTAACTATGGAAATCATTATTTTAGCTAAGAAATTTTTTGTCACTAAAATTTCTTAGCCAGAGAATATTTCCTTCATTAATTTTTAAAGACAAATTTTTTAGATTGGGAAAGATTTTATCGTTAATTCGTTGTTTTATTTTGTTTAGCGAAAGAAAACCTCCATTTAGCTAGGGAATTTTACCTAGGTGTTTGGGATTTTTCTTATAGTGTTAAAGAGAAAGACACATATATAGACTGATAGATAGACATATATATAAACAATTTGATAGAAAGATAGATAGATAGATCGATAGATAGATAGATCAATAGATAAATAGATACAAAGATATATAGACATATAGATAGACAAATACATAGATAGATAGAATGATAGGCAAATAGATAGACAGATATATAGGCATATAGATAGATAAATAGATAGATAGATAGATATACTTATAGATAGATAGATATATAAAAAGGAAGATATATTATTTGACAAATAGATAATTAGATAGATAGACAAATAAATAGAAAGATAATTAGTAAGATATATATATAAATAGATAGACAGACAGATAGATAGATATAAATATAGATAGATATATAGAAAGACAAATATATAGATAGATAAATAGATAGATAGTTAAACAAATAGATAGATATATAGATAGATAGACATTAATATAGACAAATAGATAGAGTGATAGATAAAAAAATATATAGAAAGATAAATAGATAAATAGATGAATGGATAGATATATAGATAAAATAGATAAATAGACAGATAGAATGATAGATAGATAGATAGACAGATAGAATGATAGATAGATAGACAGACATATATATAGATAGACAGATAGATAGGTAGGTAGGTAGGTAGATAGAAAGATAGATAAATAGATAGACACATGGATAGACAGATTGACAGATTGACAGACAGTCAAATAGATAGATAGACAAATAGATTGATATATAGATAGATAGACAAAAAGATAAACATATAGATGTACAAATAGATAGATAGATAGATATATAAATAGATATATAGATAGATAAAAAAATTAATAGATAGAAAGATAGACATCTTGATAGATTGATAAATAGATAAATAGATAGACAAATAGACAAATCAACGGTCAGATAGGTATATTGATAAAATGACATATAGATAGATAGATTGATAGACAGATAGATAAATAAATTGATATATATATTTATAGATAGATAAATAGACAAATAGATAGATAAATAAACATATAGTTAGACAAATAGTTAGACAAATAGATAGATAGGTTGATAGACAGATCAATATAAAGATAGTTAGAAAGATAGATAAATAGATGGATATAGAGATTGATAGTTATATATATAGAAATATAGATAGATAGAAAGATAGATAGATAGATAAATAGATTGATAGATAAATAGAAAGATAGATAATTAGACATATTGATAGATAGATAGATAAATGGATAGATAGATAAACTTATAGATAGATAAATAGACAAATTGAAAGATAAGTTGTTACACAAATTGATAGATAGATAAATAGAAAGATAATTAGTAAGATATATATATATATATAGATATATAGATATATAGATAGATAGATAGATAAACAGATAGATAGATAGATATACAGATAGATATATATATAGAAAGACAAATATATAGATAGATAAATAGATACATCGATAAACAAATAGATAGATATATAGATAGATAGACAATAATATAGACAAATAGATAGAGTGATACATAAACAGATATATAAAAAGATATATAGATAAATAGATGGATGGATAGATAGATAGATAGATAGATAAAATAGATAAATAGACAGAAAGAATGATAGATAGATAGATAGGCAGATAGAATGATAGATAGATAGACAAACATATAGATAGATAGATAGACAGATATACAGACAGACAGATAGATAGATAGGTAGAATGATAGATAAATAGATATACACATGGATAGACAAATTGACAGATAGATAGATAGATAGACAAATAGATTGAAATATAGATAGATAGACAGAAAGATAAACATATAGATATACACATAGATAGATAGATAGATAGATAGATAGATAGATATATAAATAGATATATAGATAGATAAAAAAATTAATAGATAGAAAGATAGACATCTTGATAGATTGATAAATAGATAAATAGATAAATAGATAGACAAATAGACAAATCAATAGTCAGATAGGTATATTGATAAAATGACATATAGATAGATAGATTGATGGACAGATAGATAAACAGATTGATATATATATTTATAAATAGATAAATAGACAAATAGATAGATAAATAGACATATAGTTAGACAAATAGTTAGACAAATAGATAGATAGGTTGATAGACAGATCAATAGAAAGATAGTTAGAAAGATAGATAAATAGATGGATATAGAGATTGATAGTTAGATATATATAAATATAGATAGATAGAAAGAGAGATAGATAGATAGATAAATAGATTGATAGATAAATAGAAAGATAGATAATTAGACATATTAATAGATAGATAATAAATGGATAAATAAATACACTTATAGATAGATAAATAGACAAATTGATAGATAAGTTGTTACACAAATTGATAGACAGATAGATAGAAATATATGTACATATACAGAAAAATAGATAGATAGATAGATAGACAAATAGTTAGATATATAGATACATAAATATATAAAAATATTTAGGTAGTTATATAGACAAATAGATACATAGATAGATAGAAAGATATATAAACAAATAGATAGACAGATAGATAAACAAATTTATGGACATATAGATAGATATATAGTTAGTTTGATAGATAGATAGATAGACAGACAAATACATATATAGATAGTTAAATAGATAGATACACATATAGATAGTCAAATTAGTAGACAAATAGATATAGAAATAGATATATAGATTTAAAGATAGAAAGATATACACATAGATACACAGACAGATAGATAAAAAAATATATAGATAGTTAGATAGATAGATAGTTAGACAAATAAATATGTAATTAGTTATGCAAATTGATACACAAATATATAGAAAGATAGATAAATACATAGATATATAAATATATAGACAGATAGATAGATAGATTACTAGATAGATAGATAGATAGATACATAGTTAGATAGATAGATAGACAGATCACTAGATAGATAGATAGATAGACAAATGGATAGACATATTGATATATAGATGTATAGATTTATAGAAACATTAATAGACAAATAGATAGATTGATAGTTAGAAAAAAATATATATACACATTTAGATAGACAAATAGATTGACAAATATATAGAATGATAAATAGACAAAAAGATAGACACATAGATAGATAGATAAATAAATAAATAAATAATAGATATATAGAATGTAGAATGAAAGATAAATAGACATATAGTTAGACATATATAGATATATAGATAGATAAATAGATAGAGAAATAGATATATAGATAGACAGAAATATAGACAAATAGATATATAGATAGAAAGAAAGATAGATTGGTAACATTTAAATAGATAGGTATATAAATTGACATATAGAAATAATATATATAAACATATAGATAGAAAATTAGATAGATAGATAGATAGATAAAAAATAGATAGATAGATAACTACATAGATAGATAGATAGATAGATAGAGATACAAATATATAGACAGATGGATAGACAGATAAATAGACAAATAAATAGAAAGATAGATACACATATAGCTATACATATAAATAGAATATATATAGACATATAGATAAACAAATAGATAAATAGATAGATAGATAGATAGCTAAGCAAATAGATAGATAGATATATAGATATATACATAGATAGATAAATAAATAGATATACAAATAAAAAGATATATAGACAGATAGATAGATAGATAGATAAATTGATAGATAGATAAATAGATAGATAAATAGATAGACATATATAAAGATAGAAATATAGATAGACTAAAAAAGAGAAATAGATATAAAGATAGATTGCCATTTACATAAATAGATAGATAAATAGTTTGAAAAATAGAGATATAAATAGATAGAAAGATATATAGATAGATTCTTAGAAAGATAGATGGGCATATAGATAAAGAGAATAATTGACAAATTGAATGCCTGAAAGATATATATAGATAAATAGATAAATAAAGAGACAGGCAGATAGATAGATAAATATAATTGATATATAGATAGAAAGATAGATAAATAGATAGTCAAATAGTGAGAAAGATAGATAGACAAATAGATTGAAAGATATATAGATAGATAGATAATTAGACAGATTGATAGACACATAAATATAGATCTATAGAAAAACATATAAAATAATAGATAGATAGATGGATAGATAGATAGATAGATAGAAAAATATATAAATAGACAGATAGATAGAATAATAGATTGATAGACAAATACATATTGTAAAATATAGATATTTAGATTGATGTATAGATTGATATTCATATTGATAATTAGATTGATAGATTGATATATAGATGGATAGACAATTTGATAGTAAAATTGAAAGACAAATTGATAGATAGATTGATAGACAGAAAGATTGATTGATGGATTGACAAATAGATAGACAAATTTATATACATATAGATAAAAAGATAGATAGACAGATAAATAGATAGATAAATTGACTTATATATCGATAGATAGAAAAATATATAGATAGCTTGATAGAAAAATTGATAGAAGATAGATAGATAGAAATGAATTAAAGATAGATAGATAGTTAGACAGATAGATGTATAAAAAGATAGATAGATATATATATATATATATATATGTGTGTGTGTGTGTGTGTGTGTGTGTAGATATATAGATACATATGTAGATAGATGGATGGATAGATAAATATATAGATAGTTAGATAGATATGCATATAGATAGACAAGTAGATAGATAGACAAATAAATAGACACATAATTAGAAAGATAGAAATACAAATAGATTAACACATGCATGCACGCGCACTATTTTTCTATCTTCTCATATTTTTTTATCATTTCTATATATTGCACTTGTAGGTTCAATAGAACAACGTATCAATTGATAAAGTAGAGAACATGACATCCAACAAAATATAAGCAATATCACAAACATCGTACTCATCAATAAGATAGTTATATATAGTATATATGTACATTAAATACTACAGTGATTATGTACATATACTGAGTATATATGTACATATATACTGTAGTATTTAATGTACATATATACTTTAGTATATATAGATATACACTATAGTATTTATGGATGTCTTATAGATATAGAACATCATGTATATATATAGATATAGAATAGCAGGTAAAGTATTATCTCATTTTACTTCACAAAGAAGGCACAAAACATCACAATGACCATTAATATGAAAATGCAAATATTGTTTAAATTTTTGAAAATATATCTAAAAAATCTTAGAGGAAAACCTGGGAAACAAGCCACGAGCCATTCTTGACGCATGAAAATTAGCATCTTGCCTCCCCACAACTAGAACTATCTCCTAGTCCCAAGGCCTATAAGGGGTGTTGCTCTACCCTGCCATGACCAAGCTGACAAGCTAACAAAAGAACTAGCAGATGAAATAGAGATTGATCATCAATAGTAGTAACCATCAACAAATCAATAAGAAACTTGAACATAGAAAAATGGAGCACTCCACCATGTTCATGTGCAACACAGGATGATAGAAATATTTTATGCATAATAATTTTGAATAACTGCAATCCACTTACTCCTTGTTTTACATAGTTAAAACAAAAACATAATAAAATTTTATTACATCTTCTTCATCAATGTATCTAATGATAATCCATAAAGTATAATCTATCCATGAAATTGCCGCTGCTTTCTATCCCCCAGCTCTTCTGATCACCATCTTTATGCTACAACAAAGCTATCCTAGTCGTGGGGCGTAATGACTAGTGTAAAATTTTTTCACTTCTATAAGCTTCGTATGGGGAACATTGTGGTATCATATTTGTACGAAAATCAAACCAGGTAATCAAATCAAAATTAATAAATAAAAAAAAATTGTTTTGATAAATATATAATATTATAGTATATATGTACATACATATTACAGTGTATATATACATATATACTAGCATTTCACTAGTTACATATATTACTATTGTATATGTACATATATACTTTAGTATTATATGTACATATATAATGAGTACATATATACTCAGTATATATGTACATATAATCTTGTAGTATTATATGTACATATACTAAGCATATATGTACACATATACTATAGTATATATGTAGATAAAGTATATACGTACATAAATACTAAAGTATATACATACGTATATACTATAGTATATATGAACATATATACTGTAGTATATAAGTACGTATATACAATAGTTTATATGAACATATATACTTAGTATGTACGTATAAGAGATATACTAGCATTTCCCTTATATGTACATATAAGAGAAGCCTCTCGTTGAATCGAGAAACTATTTCAGGATGCGACTCTATTCTAAATTTCTCATTAACATCCTAACATGTCATGAACAATATAGACATTCAAATTTAATGATCATAGAATGTATATCATGTTTTCGTTTAAGCAAATAATGAGCAATGAAATGTAACTCACCATGACAATGGTTCACAAACTCATGAGTGATGATAGGGTTCGAAGAATTAAAACAACTAGACCACCACCTTCCACAGTATCTAGAAAGAAAAGAAAAGTAGAACATGCAAAATACACATGCCATAAGAATTTCCTAGAATTCATTCAGACTCCTTGTACAAGCAATAGGAAATAACTTCACTTTCAAGAAACAAAGAGAATGGATCAGTTTTTTCTGGGTTAATCAGTCCCTTCAGCATTAGCTTTTTAATTTGCTTTGCATGTTTTCTCTTGTGGCATCATCAAGCAAGCATCAAATCAAAGAGAAATAAAAAACTAGTCTAATTTTTTAGTGATCATGGCATCAAATTCAGTATGTATGTATATACTACACAGTGGTTGAAATACCATTTACAATATCAGAATTTATCTTTATATTCAACGAAAGCTGTAGCTTTACCATGACAGTGCTATTAAATAATCCATACACTTTTCAAATAAACCCTTATCAAATAATGGCCCATCCTGAGATTCTACTACCAAAGTGTCCCAAAATAATACAAGATTATCCTTGAATGTTTTGAAATCATTCTTGGGAGTTAGAAAATCTACAACTACCCCCTAAACAGTAAGAACATGCATAAGATTGGAGGAAAAGAAACTCAATCTAGAATCTAAATAGCATAAAATTTTTGAAACATGGAACAAGGAAAATTATTTAAAGTAACAAATAATGAATAAAAGAAAGGAAGCAAGGAGCATATTGTAGGATACTTTTCTAGCAAGGTCAAATAGGGCAACAACAACATCATCAAAAACTATGTCATCCAGCAAATCCTCCTTGATAATGTATTTAGCACCACATGCCTACACATTTACAATTTAAAATCCAGACAAAAGCTTTCCAAGAATATGTTTCCCATAGTGAAATGCAGTTAAACATTGGAATTTTCCAACTCATACAATGACTCATTGCACATTTTGATATCATTTATGATGTATATGTAATTTGTTTTTACTTTATAATCTGTTTTAATATTTTCATGTAAGTGCGAGAAAGGAAATATTAAAAGCCCAGGGATGCAGCCGTAGCACAATAACGGAGGTCCCGCTATCCGGTCAGCAGGCCGAAATTTTTGGAGCAGAGCCTGGCCCGTTCCATGATCCGACCCATTCGGTTAAATGAACCGGATGTTTATTTTTTGTATAAAATGATTTGTATTTATTTTTTCGGGTGGCTGTTTTTGACCCGGTTGAACTGTTCATCATCTCTTCTACTCTCTCAATGCGATTTCGCGACTGCTCCGTGCTGCATACTGTAAGACATACTATTCTTGGTTTTAATCTGTAACGCATAAGCGTTTTCTGGTGGAGGTAGCTAGTCGTACTGAGCGACTAGCGAACCACATTATTTCTGTGTTGATTTCTCATTTTGATTCTGTCATGGATGCTTGTGGATTGGGATATATATATTTTGCTTGTTTCTGTATTTTCTGTTGTTTTCTGTTCTTAATCTCACTACCCGTGGAAGCATGATTGCCCAACAATTTATATGCAGATGTATTTGTTTGAGGAAAAGAATTATGATAATAAAATCAATAATAGAATAACTAATTCTAAGAATATCTAACATAAGTAAATGAGAAGCAGTCGATTTTGTTGATTACCTTCTTTTATTTTATTTTATTGTATTATGCATTAAGAGCGCCCATAATATATAAGAGTACTCCATTCATGTTTCCAAGTGTGTGTGTGTTTGTCTATATATATATATATTATGATTTTGATAGTTATACATTTTCTTTATTGTATAATATTTTCCCTTTTATTTCATTTTTATATGGGAGCAGCTGATATTGTGATATCTCAATCCACTTTAATCATTCTATAAGGACACACCATTATACACATTCCATTATAAGTTTAACTAAATAATTTTGTTTATATGGCTTAGAAATTAGACTCGTTATATACATATAGTTAAACATAATGTTGTATGTTGTTATACATGTAATTATAAATATAATTACATGTGGTTATACATATAGGTACACATATAGTTAAAATTATATTTATGCTTGTAGGTATATATATTTTTTCATATAATTTTATATATTTATACATATAGTTATGTATAGGTATAGATATAGTAAAATATATTTTTATATATTAATATATAAAAATGTATATTAAATATATGTTGTAAATTATATATTTAAATATAGTTATGCATAAAGTTTTTCTAGTTATACATATAGTATGATATAATTATTTATAGTTATATGTTATTATACATATAGTATATATAGTTATAAATAGATATATATAGTTAAACATAAAGTTATATATAGATATATTCATATAAGTAGTTATAAGTAGTTGTAAATAAATATATACAAAGGCATAAGCAAGTATATAGATTTACTTAAATGTATACTTATATTACATAGTTACAAATATTGTTATATTTAATTATATAGAGTTTTATATAGTTATACTAATATTTATATATAGTTCCTAGAATTGCATTCCAATAAATTCTGCAAATAAAACCCCATATTACATATATCTCTTTCATTCTTCACTTTAAGTGTTCTTTAAACAAACTAATAAATTTTCTCTTAACTCTAAAAAATAACTATTATGATACAAAATCATTCACCAAAAGAATATTAAGTATTAACCCTCAATTAAATGTCAAGTGAAATAAATGATCAAATCTCTTTAAACCAATGTTCTTCTTGAAATTGGGGTTTTTCAAAAAGTGCATCATGTATGGTTTTTATGTGGCTTGGAAATGATTCTTGGATGAATGTTATTCCTAGAGCACTATCTGAGCCTTGATCTTTGTTATTTTCTTTTGGTTGTTTTTAGATTCAATATGAAGTTGTTTGTTTTCTTCCAAATATGGACACAAACAAACTACAATGAAAGTGGTTGACTTTTCTTTATATCCTAGTAGATTAATATAATTAGCATACTCACTAAATTGATGCAAAACCATTGATAATTTATTATTTTGAGGTTTATGTTTGAAAAACTTTAACCTTTGTTCTCATACCTCTTTGTTAACTTGCTATCACTAGAAAAATTTATTAAGTTTTTATACCTATTTGTTAACTTTTTATCACAAAACTATTGATAATTGATGCAAAACCATTCTTCTTAAATCTATTTGTTAACTTATTATCACAAGAAAAATTTATATTAATGGAAATGGAATCATAATTGAAGATAATGAATGATTCATTCTATATGCAATTTTAAATAAGATAGTGCTAAAAGTTTTAAGTTATGGAATGATTATAAAAAAACTCAATATGTGATAATAACAATTCCCAATATATAATAATTTGTAGCATATTATCATTGACTTTGTGATGAGATTTTCAAGAACCTTAAAAGGTAATAATATTAATTGGATAATTATTGACTGATTGACTAAATTAGCTCATTTTATACCTACCAAAGTAATGTTTTTTATAAATCATTTGGCTTTTATATATAAGAGATTTTGAGAATGGATAGAGTATTTTTTTTTTATAATAGCTAATAGAGTTCCTCTTTTCACCTCTATGTTTTGTTATAGTATACACAACCAATAACAAGTTCAAATGAAGTTCAGCCTATGAGAGAGTTTTTGGCAAGAACCATGAGAAAAAGAGAAGATTCAAAAACTACTTTTTGAAAAAACATAAAAAGTCTTAACTACAAAATTCCATAAGAGGAAAACAGGTAGAAAAGTTTTCGAAAACTTATGGAAGTTTTTGAAAATGATAAGCTGGAGAAGATACAGAACATTGTATGCAAAGAAAGAAAGTAAGAAGTTATAGATAAAAAGATACAAAAGAGGTTACAAAGATGAGTTATAATGAAAAAGATGTAGCTCACAAAATAACTCATGCATATTGGAGTTTTCTTTTCTATATTTATTTCTTTTCTTGTTAATAATTAGAATGCTTTGTAATATTTTTGTCAATTAATTATTTTTGTCAGACAAGAACTTACATCAACATGAATCTAAAAATAGGCTAAATTCATTTATGCTAGGGTTAGTTTAAATGTTAAGATGTGCATTTTAATAGTTATCTTTTAGAAACAAAAATTTCATTCATTGAATTATTTTTATTATTTATTTTTTGCTTTTATTTGGCCAATATTAATACAATATAATACTAATATATTTCTTGAAAGATTAAATTTGTAGATAAAAGTTGTTTGATGTTTATTTAATAATTTTATTCTAAAGTTAATATTATTGATTTATAAGTAATATAAGAATATAATATTATTATTTTGCAAATCCTAAAGGACATATATCTTATCATGTTGTTTTTACTATATTTGCAAAGTAATCTATTTAATTTAGATATAAAACTTGAGAAGCATGTTAGACTTAAAAAAATGCATGTGAAGTTTGAAATATGGTTTATTGGGAATTTTTACTAATATAATTGAAGAAACAACTTAAAGAAAATCATCAATTATAGTATAGTCCATTATAAAAATGTTATTTCCTTATTACATTATTTGTTACTTTTGTTATGTCCGAGAATTTTTTTGTTATTCATAACTTAATTTTTACTTGCTTACATTTAACATTTTTAATTACTTAGCTGATATTAATTTTTTCTTTTACATTATGTATTGACCATGTACCCGTGGGTGATATTTTTAAATTTTACATTACTGTTAGAAATAATAAAAAAGTTTTTGGTACTATTGCCTAGGATTGAAAATAATGAAAATTATTATAGTAATTTATAATGTTTTTATATTTATACATATAGTAAAAGACAATTATTTATAGTTATATGTTCATATACTTATAGTATATTTAGTTATAAATAGATTTATATATAATTATCTTTAATTATACATATAATTATAAATATGTATGTAGTTAAAGATATTGTTATATATAATATTTTTATAGTTATACATATAGTAAAATACAATTATATATAGTTATATATTATTATACATATGGTATATTTTGTTAAATATATAGTTATATAGAATTACACAAATAGTTATAAAATATTATATATTTAAAAAAATAGTTATATATAGTTATTAATATAGTTATAAAAATAGTATACATAGTTTCAGATAAAGTTAAATATAGTTATGAAAAGTTTTATATTGTTATACAAATATTTATAAATAGTTATACATATATAGCTAAACATATAACTACATATATGTTGTTATACATGTTGTAGATGTAGGTATATAAAGTTTTTCATGTAATTATATATATTTAGACATATAGTTATGTATAGGTATTGATGTAGATAAATGCATTTATATCTAGTTATATGTTGACATACATATTGTTAAATACATTTAAAAATAGTTATATATATATATATGTATGTATGTATGTATGTTTGTATGTATGCATGTATATTAAATATATGTTGTTATATTTATATACAGTTATGTATACTATTTTTATAATTATACATTAGTTAAATACACTTATACATATTAATGTGTTATTAATCTTGGGATCATCATATTAACATACTTTTTTATGCAAATATTAAATATGTTGTTTTATACACACAGCTCGCCAGAAACACTAACACCCATTTCATGATTAAAATCCAAAATCACAAGCATGTCTGAGTGACAAAAAACATGGATATCAAGCCTGCATACCATACCTATTATGCAACATCAACATCCACACAATTAGAATGAATTATATCACACATGCATTAAGTATGTATACAAATTAGTGTGTATAAGTAATCCAAGCATACCATGGTGATTAATGAAGTATTGTGTATAATATATGATAATAGTTAGGGTAGAAAAAAAAATCAAAAAAAATTAGTAGAATCCGAACACACACTCTGGCATTAAGATAATCGTTGAAGAGTTAGGATAGAAAACATACTTAAAATCAATAAGAAACTCACGACTTGAAGGAATTATCACTTACTCTACTATTAGGTTATGTTGTATCGGTGTCGAGAAAGATAGGTGGAGCGTTTGGTGAGAGTAAGAGCTATCTCTTGGACAACAAGAAAGCATTCTTGAATTAGTAAAATTCCAAAAATATTTTTATTTTTTATTATCAAAACATTAAATAAACAATAAATATATAAAAAACATAAAGACTCGTAGTTTTTTTATTATCAAATTATTTTAAACAAGTTCATATGTGTGTAGTAAGTCACACATGAAAAACAAACACCTTACAATTTTTAATTATCAAATTAATTAAATAATAAATATATAAACAACTTAAAAAAATAGATGTTTGGACTTCCAACTAGAAAAAAAATTAAATGGTTACAAAATTTGCAAATTTCATATAGCAAGGGAAAGTTTAAAATATGATTATTCTTCAAGCCACTCTCCTAAAAGTTATAAACACTCTTTATGTTAAAAAATATATAAATATATATATTTTATGGTTATAAATTTTTAAGAATTCATATTAATTTTTATGAAGATAATATGAAATAATTTTAAAAGCATAAAATTTCTTATTAATTGATATAATATATAATTTTTAAATTTCTAAAAATTACTTAAAGAGAGAAGATAAAAAAAATTATAATTACTATTTTAATAAAGACTAAATATTAAAAGCTAATAGTAAAAATATTACTCAATTGTTTAATTCTTATAAATTTTAGTAGTAGCAAACATCTATATTTATTTTTAAATATCATTTTTATTTTCTTTTAAATTTAATAAAAAAATTAAAATTTTTATTATAATTCAAGATTTTCAAATTTTGTATTAATTATTTTTTTAATAGTTTCCTATATTCATAAATATTTATTTATACTTATAAAAATATTAATATCTACTAGGTTATTCATTAATTTAGATATTTTTGTAAATAATTTCTATTTAATCATACAATAAATTATTTTATCTTTATATTAGTAGAAATTTTAATGTATGTTCATTTATTTTTTAAAATATCTTTAAAAATTATTATAATTATACAATTAATTATTTAATGTTACTTTAATACAAATTTTTAAGTTCCCTAAGTAAACATTTTAGAAAAATAATTTGTATAATATTTCTAAAATTTTATAATCATAAAAATAATTTTTTTCATCCTTATTAATATAATTTGTTTTTTGTATTTTTATATTTTTTAAATTATTTATTTATAGTATCCTATTTTTATAATTTTATGAGGAGAATGTATCTTTCAAGGATCACTAATCTAGAGACCATGACATACATTTAATAAACAAAATTAAATAAAATATTAAAACAAATAATAAATTAAAAAAAATTAAATCATTAAAAATTGGAGATGAAAATTATTCTTAATGCAAATAGCTAGGGAAAATAAATAGACAGATAGATATATTGATAGACAGATAGATAGCTAGATAGATAGATAGATAGATAGATAGACACAAAGATAGATAGAGAGATAAACAAATATATTGATACAAAGATAGCCAAATAAATATTTAGACAAATAGATAGATATACAAATAGAAAGATAGAAAGTAAGAAAGATAGATAAATAGATAATTAGACAAATAGATATAAAGATAAACATATAGATAGAAAAATAGATATGCAGATAGATAGATATGAAGATAGATAGATAGACACATATACAAATAGACACATAAATACATATTAGATAAACAGATAGATAGATAAATAGATACATTTTTATAAGAATAATAGAAGAAAAGATTGACAAATAGTTAGATAGATAGATTAACAGAAAACTATATAGATAGATAGGAAAATAGAATGATAGACAGACAGACAGATAGATAGATAGATAGATAGGCAAATAGAGAGAGAAATTATAGTTAGTTAGATTAACTTATAGATAGATAGATACTTATAAAGATAGACTGATAGATAGATAATTAGATATCAAGATAGCTAGATAGATCAATATACAAATATATAGATAGACAATAATATAGATAGTTAAATAGATAGATAGGTATATGGATAGAGAGAGAGAGATATATATATATATATATATATATACACATATATAAAAATAGATAAATATAGAGATAGAAAGATAGGCAGATAAAGAGAGAGGCATATTATAGATAGATATATAGATCGAGAGATAGATAGGTAGATAGACTAATGGATTGATAGAAAGTGAAATAGATTGATAGCTAGATAGATAGATAGATAGATAGATAGATAGACAAATAGACAAATAGACAGATATATTGATAGACAATAGATAAATAATATATAATATAACAAAAAATACATATATAGACAAATAGAAAGATATACATATAGACAGATAGTAAGTATATATTTTGAAAAATAGATAGATAAATAGATAGATATAAAGACAAATAGAGAGAAAGAAATATAGATAGATACACTCATAGACATCTAAATAGTTAAATAGATAAATAAATAGATAAACACATAAGAAAATAAAATTATTGACATATAGGCATATACAAAGATATCAAATAAATATATAGATAGGTTGGAAAATAGATAGTTAAATAGATAGAAAGAAAAAAAAATAAAGAAAGCTAGATAGATAGATAGATAGATAGATAAACATATATAATGAAAGATAGATAGACAGATAGATAAATAGAAAGAAAGAAAGATAGATCGATATACAAGTAAATGGACATACAAATAGACAGATAGACATACACAAAGATAGACAGATAGACAGATAGATATACAGATAAATAGAAATAGATAGACAAATATATAGATAGATTGACAGACATAGAGAAAGGCAAATTGGTAGAAAATATAAAGATAGATAGATGATATATAGACAAACAAATATACTAACATATAGAAATATAGATAAAAAGATAGATAGAAATACAAATATTTTGATAGATAGAAAGATATATATACAAATAGATAAACAATTTGATAAACAGATCATTAGTCAGTTAGTTTGATATATCAGATAGATAGATAGATAGATAGATAGAAAAAAAGATAGATAGCCAGATAGATAGATAGATAGATAGAGTGACTTATATAAAGATAATTAGTTAGATAGATATATAGAAAGATAGATAGACAATTAGTTAAATAGATAGATAGACAAATAGATAGATAGATCGATAGATTGATTGATTAATTGATAGATATATAGATTAATAGATACATAGATAGTTAGACAGATAGATAGATAGTTTGATATACAGATTAATAGACATATAGATAAAATGATAGATAAATAGATATATTAATTGATTTATAGGTTGATAGATAGATTGATAGACAGATTCATAGAAAAATTGATAGACATATAAATAATAGATAGATAGAGAGATATATAGATATACAAATAGATTGATTGAAAGATATATAGTAAGATAAATAGGCAAATAGATAAATAGATAGACTAATATATTGATAGAAAGATAGATAGATTGATTGATTGAAAAATAGATTAACAGGTATATAGATAGAAAATAGATATATAGAAAATATATAGATAGATATATAGATAGATAAATAGATAGATAGATAGATAGATATACACATAGATATATACATAGACATATAGATAGATAGACAGATAGCTAGATTTTCATATAGATAGATAGATAAATAAATAAATAGATAGAGATATACATAGATATATATATATATATAGATCGATAGGTAGATAAATAAATAGGTAGATATATTTATAGAGAGATAGATATATAGATAGATAGATAGTCAAATAGTTAAATAGACAAATAGATAGATAGACATATTAATAGATCAAAAAATAGGCAGATATACATATAGATCGATATACATAAAGATAGATAGATCAATATACACATAGATATATAAAGAGAGACATATAGACTGATACATAAAAAGCCAATAAACATATAGACAGATAGATATATATAAATACAATTAGAAAGATAGGTAGTTAGATAGATAGATAGATAGACCGATAGATTGATTGATTGATAGGAAGATTTATAGATAGACACATAGACAAATAAAAACATAAAATCATAGATAGATAAATAGTTAGAAAGATAGAAAGACAGATAAAAAGATAGAATATTGATAGATTATAAAATAAAGAGAAAGATAGTCAGATAGATAGATAGAAAAATAGGCAAATAAAGAGATAGACAAATATAATGATGGATAAATAGATAGATAAATAGATAGATAGAAATATAGATAGATTCATTGTAGACTGATAGATAGATAAAATATATATCCATATAGATAGATAGCTTGATATACAAATAGATAGATAGATAGACAACTATATATAGTTAGATAGATAGATAGATAGACAGATGGATATTTAGATAAATAGATAGATAGATAGAATGATAGACATAGAGATAGACCGATAGACAGAAAGATATATAGATAGATAGATTTATTTATAGATAGAAAGATAGACATATTTATAGATAGAAAAATATATAGAGAGATAGATAGGTAGATAGACTAATAGACTAATAGAAAAAAAATAGATATATAGACAGACAGATAGATAGATAGATAGATTGTCAAATAAATAGATAGATACATATACCATAGGTAGATATAAATACAAATAAATATATATATATAAATAGACATATAGACAAATAAGATATAGATATATAAAAATATACAAATATAGCCAGATAAACATATAGACAGAAAGATAAATAGACAGATAGATAGACAAATAGATAGTTATATATATAGATAAATATATAGATAGATAGATACATAGATAGATAGCCAGATAGAAAGATAGATAGACATATAAAAAGATAGATATATAGACAAATAGACAGATAGAAAGATAGAAAGCCACACATATAGATAGAAAGAGAAATGGATATATAGATTTATAGGCATATATATAGATTGACAGATAGAAAGATAAATATATAGGTAAATAAATAGATAGATAGATAGACAAATAGATTTATAGTTAGATAGATAGCAAATAGATAAATAAAAATATCTATAGATAGATAGATAATAAGATAGATAAATAGAGATATTGATAGATAAACAAATTGACAGATAAAGAAATAGATAGATAGATAAATAGATAGTTATATAGATACACCATTAGATAAATATATAGATAAATAGATAGGTAGATTGTTAGTTAGATAGATAGCTAGATAGAAATATAAAGAGATAGTTATATAGATAAATAAAAATATAGATAGATAGATAAACAAATATATAAATAAAGAAATAGACACATAAAGTCATAAACAAATAAACTTTTTGATAAATACAAAGATAGATAGACAAACATAAGAATAGATATACAAATAGATAGATAAACAGATAGACAGATAGATTGATAGGAAAATAAAGAAATAGAAAGATAGATAGATAAGAAAATAGAGAGATAGACTAATATACAGATAGACAGATATATGATAGGCTGATAGGAAAAAAAAGATGGATAGATAAACAAATAGACTAATAGATCATTAGACATATAGATAGTTAGATAAATAGTTAGATATACAGATAGATAGTTAAACTGATAGAAAGCTATATAGATAGATACATAGATAGATATAAAAAAAGTTACATTTATAGATATATAGATATTTAGATAGACTAATAGACATATAGATAGATAGATAGATAGAAAAAAAGAAAAAAGACAGACAAATAGATCAATAGTTAGATAGGTATATAGACATATTGATAGATAAACATATAGATAGATAGAGAGATAGATATACATTTAGATATATAGACAAATAGATATATAAACAGATAGATAGACCGATAGATAAATATATAGATATATAGATATATAGATATATAATTATAAAAATAGAGTAATATATAGATATATAGATATATAGATATATAGAAAAAGATATACAAATAATTTGATAGATTGATAGATAGATGGAGAGTTTTATTGATTGAAAAATAGCTAAATAAATAGATAGATAGTTATATAGATTGATAGATTTATAAAAAAATTCGCATTTAAACACAAACACATATATTCATAGACACTTAGACATATAGACATATTGATAGATATACATATATACAAATAGACATATATAATGATAGATAAATAGACAGAAAAATAGATAGATAGATAATAAAATAGAGAGATAGATAGCTTTACATTTAGATAAATAGACACAATGATATATAGATGGAAATAAAAGCAGATAGACTAAAAGATATATATATATATATATATATATATAAATAGATAGATAAATAAATAGATAGATGGATAGTTTGACAAATTGATAAATAGGCTGATAGATAGATAGATTGTCAGGTAGACAAATATACATATAGACAGATAGCTTTATAATAAGATAAGTTGATAAACATACATATGATAGACAAATAGATAGATAGACATATAAATAGATAGATAGACAAATAAATAGATTGATTGATTGATAGAGAAATAAATAGGTAGAATGATTGATAGACAAATATATAGATAGGCAGATAGGTAATTAAATAGATATATTGATCGACATATCGATAAATAGATAGATAGATAGTTAGATAGATAAATATATTGATAAGTAGATTGATAGATAAATAGGTAGACAAATATACATATATTTAGATAAACAAATAGTCAGATAGACGCATAGATTTGAAAATATTTAGATAGATAGATGATAGATAGATAGATATATAGATATATATAGAGATAGATATGTATATAGAGATATCTATATACATAGAGATAGATATATATAGATATATAGATATATATAGATATATATATAGAGATATCTATATATAAAGATAGATATAAAGACAGATATATGTCTATCTATATATAGAGATAGATATGTATATCAATCTTTCTATCAATTTTTCTATCAATCTTTTTATCTATATGTTTATCTATCTGTATATCTAATTGTCTATCTATCTATATATAAATATATAAATATATATATATATATATAATTATCTATCTATCTATCTATCTTTCTATCTATCTATATATCTATCTATCTATCTATCTATTTGACTATCTATCTCTCTTTCTATCTTCATAATAATCTATATATCTTTCTGCATATTTATCTGTCTATCTATATTTCTATCTATATGTCTATATATCTGTCTATCTATCTATTTATTTATCAAACTTATCTTTCTATCATTTTATCAATTTTTCTATCAATCTTTCTTTAAATCTATTTATCAATCTATCTATTAATTTCACTATCAATCAATAAATCTATCTGTCTATTTATTTGTTAATCAATCTATCTATCTATATGTCTATTTATTATCTATCTATGTATCTATATGTCTAAATATCTATCGATCAATCTATCTATTTATCTATCTATTTATCTATCTATCTATCTATCTATCTTTCTATTAATGTGACAAACTTTCTGTCAATCAATCTATCTATCAATCTTTATCAATATATCTATGAATCTGTATATCAAACAATCTATCAATTTGTCTATTAGCATAACTATTAAAATCTCTATCAATTGATCTATTAATTTGTCTATCAAACTATATATCAATTTGTCTATAAAATTGTCTATAAATATGTACGTCAATCTATCTATCTAACTAGTTTTCAATCTATTTGTCAGTCAATCATCTGTCTATGAATCTGTCTATCAATCTATTTATTAATGTGTCTATCAACCTGTCTATTAATTTTACTATTAATCTATGTATTAATATGACTAGGAATCTATCTATTAATCTTTCTATCAATCTATGTATTAATCTATATATCATTTTGTCCAACAATTTGTCAATTTATCTATCATCTATATGTCTCTCTATCTATCTATTTATCTATTTATCTATTTATCTATTATCTATATAACTATTTATTTATCAATCAATCTATCAATTTATCAATCTAACTATTTATCTTTGTTTATATCTATGTATCTATCTATTTATCTATCTATCAATTGTCGATATACCTATTTATCATTCAATTTATCTATTTATCTTTCAATCTATTTATATAGCTGTCTATCTATCATTCTATCTGTCTATCTATCTTTCTATCTATATATCGCTCTATCAATCTATCTCTCAATCTTTCTAACTATCTGTGTGTCAATCTATATGTTTATATATCTATATATCTATCTATAAATCTATATATATTTATATCTATCAATCAATCAATATATATGTCTATCTATCAATCTATCTATCTAACCATCTATCTATTTGTCTATCTATATCATCTATCTATTTGTCTAACTCTATCTATCTATCTATTTGTCTGTCTATGAATCAATCAATATATCTATCTATCTATCTATCTAGCAATATATCTATCTATATTTCTATCTATTTGTCTGTATATATATCTATGTATCTTTTTATCTTTCTATATGCTTGATTGTCTACATGCCTGATCGACTTTGTATCTATAAGTCTATCTATCTATCTGTATATCTTTTTGTCTATTTATATGTCTATTTATTTGTCTATCTATCTATATATAAATCTATTTATCTGTTTGTTGATCTTATTTGTCTATCAATTTATATATCTATATTTCTAACTTTTTATATATCTATCTATCTATCCATCTCTCTATAAATCTATCTATCTATCTTTTTGTTTATATTTCTATCTATATCATCTATCTATCTATATGTTTATCAATCTTTCTATCTATCTATCTATTTATATGTCTATATATCCTTATAACTATCTATCTTACTATCTATCTATATACCTATCTATCTATATACCTATCTATCTTTCTGTTTATCATTCTTTCAATCTATATGCCTTCTATCTATCTTTTTTATTTTCTATCGTTCTAATAATCTATCTATCTATTTATATATATGTCTGTAAATCTATCTATCTATCTATCTATCTATATATCTATGTCTTTATTTATTTATGTATATATTTATCTATCTGTCTATCTGTCTATCTGTCTATCTATCAATCTTTTTGTTTATCTTTTTGTCTATCTATTTGTCTATTTGTATATATATCTATTTATCAATCTATCTATCTACATTTCTATTTGTCTATCTATTTAACTATCTTTCTATCTATCTATCTATCTCTCTCTCTTTTTATTAATCTATATTTGTATTTATATGTCTATCGATCTATTTGTCATTTAATATGTCTATCAATGTATCTATGAATCTATCTATCAAGTGGTCAATCAATCTATCTATCAATCTATCTATCAATCTGCTGATCAATATGTCAATCAATTGGTCTATCAATCTATATATCAAAATTTTTAATAATTTGTCTATCAATCTATCTATCAATATGCCTATCTATCTATATATATATATACCTGTATGTCTGTCTTTTAGTCTATTTATTTCTCTATCTTTCTTTCTATATGCCTATCTATTTCTCTATCTAATTGTCTATTAGTCTTTCAGTCTATCTTTCTTTCAATCTACCTATAAATCTATCTATCAATCTGTTTAACTATCTATTTATTTATTTGTCTATCTAATTATTTATCAATTTATTTATCTATCTATCTTTTAGTCTATCTATTTGTCTATGTAACTATCAATCTGTCTATCTATCTAACTATATATCTATCTATCTATCTATTTATCTTTCTATATGTCTCTCTATCTACCTATTTATCTAATTATATGTCTATCTATCTTGTCTATCTATCTCTTAATCTATCTATCTAATTATCTATCTATCTATCTATATCTCTATATATCTGTCTATTTATCTATCTAATAACTTACATATCTTTTGGACTACTTATCTGTATATCTATCTATCTATCTATATGTCTTTCATTATGTATATATATCTCTATATCAATCAATCTATATATCTATCTATATATCTATCCGTCTATTGATCTGTCTATCAATCAATCAATCTATCTGTCTAGCAAATTTTCTATTAATTTTTCTATTTATTTTTATATTAATTTATCAATCAATCTATATATCTAACTATCTAACTAACTAACTATAATCTATTTATCTATCTATCTATTTATCTATCTTTATATAATTATTTCTATCTATTTGTCTATCTATTTGTCTATTTATGTATTTGTCTATCTATCTGTTAAATTATATGTTTATCTACCTGTCTACCTATATATCTATCTATCTTTCTATCTATTTTTCTATGTATTTGTCTAGAAATATTTCTATCATTCTATCTGTGTCTTTAATCTATCTATCAATTTATATATCTATCTTTCTATTTTTCTATTTATTTTTTTGTTTGTTCGTCTATCTCGCTTTCTACCTACCTGATAATCTAGCAGCCTAATTGTGTATATATGTCTATTTGTATATCTGTCTATCTTTCTTTCTATTTGTCTGTCTATAGTCTATTTGTCTATCAATATGTCTATCTATATATCTTTCTTTCTTTCTTTCTATATGCCTAATTATATGTCTATCTATCTATCTATTTGTCTATCTATATATCTATCTATCTATCTATTTGTCTGTCTATCAATTTGTCTATCTATATTTCTATATATCTATTTATCTATCTATTTGTTTATCTATATGTTTGTATATTTATATATCTAAGTATCTATCTGTCTATCTAGCTAGCTATTTATCTATCTATCTATCTATTTGTTTCTCTATTTGTCTAACTATCTATCTATATTTCTATCTAATTAACTATATCTATCTATTTGTCAATTTATATGTCTATCTATCTGTGTTTCTATTTGTCTATATATCTTTCTCTTTCTATCTATCCTTTTGTCAATCCATATGTATATCATTTTTCTATATATGTGCATATCTATTTGTCTATCTATCTGTGAATCTATCTATCAATAAATTTCTCAACAAAACTATTTAAGAATCCGTATATTTATCTATCCATCTATCTAGCTGTCAATGTATCTATCTATCTATCTATTATCTATGTGTGTATCTATCTTTCTATCTATTTATCTAACTATCTAGCAATCTATGTGTATATAAATAAGCCTATCTACCTATCTATCAATCTATTTATCAAACTCTCTCTCTCTCTATTTGTATATCAATCTTATTATCAATCTGTCTATAAATTTACCTATTAATCTATCTATCTATTTGTCTATCCATCTCTCTATATTTTTTTCTATCCATCTGTGTAATAATCTATCTATCTTTCTATTATATATCTATCTCTCTATTAGTCTATCTATTTATCTAGATGTTTTTCGATCTATATGTCTACCAATTTGTCAATCAATCAATCAATCAATCTATCTATCTATCTATCTATCAATCTGTCTATCAATCTGTCTATCAATATATCAGACAATCCATTTATTATTCTATATATCAATCTATTTTTGAAAATCTTTATCAATTTGTTTATTAATCTATCTATCTGTATATCAATTTGTTTATCACTCTATCTATCAATCTTTCTATCATTCTGTCTATCAATAAATCTATCTATCTGTCTATGTATCTATATAAATATCTATCTATCAGTCAATTTATGTGTATATCAATATATCTATCTATCTGTCTATATGTATGGTTGTCTATCTATTAATCTATCTATCTATATGACTATCTATCTATCTATTTATCATTCTGCCTATCTATCTGTCTATATATCAATCTTTCTATTAATATGTCAATCAATTTGCCTATCAATCTTTCTATCAATATGTCTAACTATCTTTCTATCAATCTATCCTATGAATTTGTGTATCAATTTATCTATCAATCAATCAATCTTTCTATCTAAATTACTAACTATCTATCTATATTTCTATCTATCTATCTTTCTATCTCTTTATCTATATGTCTATCCATATGTATATTGATATGTCTATCGATCCATCTATATATCTATCTATCTATAAGTGTATTTATTTTTTTATCAATCTATTTATCAATCTATCTATCAATCTGTCTATCAAAATGTCTATCAAAATGTTTTTTTGTCTATCTATTTCTATCTCTATCTATCTATCAATCTCTCTATCAATCTGTCTATCAATCTATCTATCAATTTGTTTTTGAATCTATTTATCAATCTTTCTATAAATCTATTTATAAATATTGTCTTTCAATCATTCTATCAATTTATTTATCAATATATCTATCAATCAATTATTCAATATGTCAACCTATCTATCTATCTATCTGTCTGTCTATCTATCTATCTATCTATTTATATATAAATTTATTTATCTATTTATCTATTTATCTATTATCTATTTATCTATCTATCTATCTAACTATCTGTATATCTATCTATGTATCTATCTATCTATCATTCTATCTATCTATCTATCATTCTATCTATCAATTTGTCTATATATCTATATATCTATATATCTTATTATCTATTTATCTATATGTCTATCTATCTATCTAATTTTTTATCTATATTTCTGCCAGTCTATCAATTTCTCTAACTATTTTTCTATCTTTGTGTCTATCTATCTATTTATCTAATTGTTTGTCTATCTATCTATCTGTTTGTCACTTAATCTATCTATCTTTCTATTAGTCTATCCGTCTAACTGACTATTTGTCTGTATGACTATCTATTTGTATGCTTGACTATTTTTTTGTCTATCTATATATCCATATGTCTATCAAACTGCTATCTATTAGTCTTTCTATCTATTTATCTGTCTATATATCTATCTATTTATCTGTCTATATATCTATTTATCTATCTATTTACCTTTCTATCTATGTGTTTATCTATCTAACTATCTAACTATCTAACTATTTGTTTGTTTTTCTATATGTCTATCTATTTTTCAATGTATTTGTATGTTATCTCTCTATCAATTTATTAATCTTTTTATCTATCTACCTATTTATGTGTTAATCTATCTATATATTTAAATGTAAATCTATACACTTATCTATCTTTCTATCTATCTATCTGTGTGTCTGTCTATCTATCATTCTATTTATCAATCAATCTATCTGTCTATTTTTTGTCTATCAATGTATCCATCTATATGTCAATCTATCTATCTATCTGACTATCTCAATGCCTTTCTATCTATATATCTATCTATCTTTATATCTTCCTAATATTCTAAATAGCTTTCTAGCTATCTTTATGTCTATCTATGTGTTTATCGGTCTATATATCTATATGTCTATCTATATATCTATTTAAATATCTATCTATCTATCATCCTATTTATCAATCTTTATATTAATCTATCTATCTATCTGTCTATAAATCTATCTATCAATTTGTCTATGAATTCATCTATCAATCAATCAATCAATCTATTTATCTATCTATCTACCGATATGTTTATATATATGTCTATTTATCTATCTGTCTATCTATCTGTCTATCTATTTTTTTATCAATCTATCTATTAATATGTCTATCAATCTATCTATTAAACTGTCTATCAATCTATCTATCTATCCATCAATCCATCGATCAATAAATGTGTCTATAAATATGTTTATAAATCTATATATCAATCTTGTTATCATCTAATTAATCAATCTATCTATCTATCTATCTATTAGTCTATCTATTAGTCTATCTATTAGTCTATCTATCTATCAATATTTCTATCAAAGTGTATATCTATATGTCTATTTCTATTTATCTATATATTTATTAATCTATCATTAATCTATCTATCAATCTGACTATATCTCAATCTATTTATTTGTCTATTTGTCTGTCTATCAATCTATCTATCAATCTATTAATCATTTTGTCTATAAATCTATATACCAATCCATCTATCCTTCTCCCTATTAATCTATCTTTTTATTTGTCTATTTATCTGTATATCTATCTATCTAACTATATGTCTATCTATCTGTTTATCTATCTGACTTCTATCTATCTATCTATGTATCACTTTATTTATCTATCCACCATTCTATCTTTCTATCTATCTATTTGTCTATAAGTCTGTCTATCTATCTATCTATCTATGTATCTTTCTGTCTATCTTAATATCACTATATTTGTCTGTCTATCTACCTATCTTTATGTATGTATGTCTATCATTGTATCACTCTATCTATCAGTTTATTAATCTACTTATCTATTTGTCTATCTATCTATCTATATTTTTGGCTATCTATTTATCTATCAATCCATCGATCTATCTATCTAACAATCTATCTGTCTGTTTGTCTATTTATTTGTCTGTCTATGTATCTATCTATCTGTCTATTTTTAGTTTGCATGTCTATCTTTCTATCTATCTATCTACATGTATATTTATTTGATTAAATATCTATCTATCTGCATGTCTGTCTATCTATCTATCTATATGTATATCTATCTATTTATCAATCAATCTAACTATCTATCTACCTATATTTCTATCTATCTTATTATCTCTCTATCTGTCTATCTATTTGTCTATATATCTGTCTATCAATCCATCTATCTATTTGTTTATCTATCTATCAGTCTATTTATTTATATATCTGTTTATTTATCTATCTATCTATATATCTGTCTATCTATTTGTCTACCTATCTATCTAATTATCTGCCTACCTGAATGTCTATCTGTCTGTCTGTGTGTCAATATGAATGTCTTCAAAATATTTGTTTATCTTTATGTATATAAATCTGTGTACTTATCTGTATGTCTATCTATCTATCTGTCTATATTTTTAGCTATCTATCTAATTATATAACTAGCATATATATCTTTCTATCTAACTAACTATCTATCTTTCTATCAATCATTTTATTTATATCTTTATCTATATATCTGTAATTATCAATCTTTTATCTATCTATTTATGTATCTATCTATCTATCTATTTCTCTAATAATTTATCGATCTATATGTCTATCTATATGTATATCTATCATTCTATCTATAAATCAATTAATCTTTCTATCTTTATATCAATCTCTTTATCTGTATGTTTGTCTATCTATCTATTTATGTAGCTATCTATATATCTATTTCTCTAATAATCTATCGATCTATTGATCTATATGTCTATATATCATTCTTTCGATCAATCAATCAATCTATCTATTTGTCTATCTATCTATCTATCAATTTATCTAACAATTTGCCTATCAATTAGTCTATCTATCAGTCTATTAATCTATCAATTAATCGATCTATCAAACTATCTATCTATCTATCTAACTATCTATTTGTTTATCTAAATTATTTCCTATCTATGTAACTATTTGTCTATTAGTTTGTCTGTCTTTTTGTCTGCCTGCCTGCCTACATGCCTAATTGTCTACCTGCTTTAAGTCTAAAAATCTCTCCATCTATATATCTATCTGTCTATCTTTCTATCTATCTATTTATCTATCTATTTGTCTATCTGGTTGTATATCTATATGTTTATCTTTCGATCTCTCTATCAATCTATATTTCAATCTATATACCAATCTGTCTATCAATTTCTCTATTTATCTATATATATATATATATATATATATATATATCTTTCTATCTTTCTATCTATTTATATCTACCTGACTATATATATATATATATATGTATGTATATGTATATATTTTTCATTCTATCTATCTGTCTATCTATCAATCTGTGTATTAATCTGTCTATCTATCAGTATATCAATTTCTATTTAACTATCTATCAAACTATCTATATGTCTATTTTTCTTTTTGTCTATCTAATTACCTGTCTATTTGTTTGTCTATCTATCTAATTATCTATCTACCTATTTGTATACCTACCTGATTGACTTTCTACCTCCATGACTCTCTATCTATCTTTCTATTTGTGTATCTATTTATCTATCTATCTATATATTTGTTTGTTTGTCTATCTATCTATCTATATGTATGTCTATCTGTCTGTTTGTCTAATTTAATATCTATCTATCTTTCTATCTGTCTGTCTATCTGTCTATCTGTCTTTATGTCTATCTATTTGTTTATGTATCTCTTAATCTACCTATTTTTTATCTATCTATTTTTCTATCTTCTTATATATTTCTATATCTATTTGGCAATCAATGTCAATATATTTGTCTATCAATCTGTCTCTCTATCTATTTATCTATCTTTTTGTCTGTCTATCTATTTGTTTGTTTGTGTGTTTATCTATTTGTTTGTCTATTTGTCTACCTACCTCCTTGATTATCTGCCTGACTGATTATCTTTCTATTTGTTTTTTGTGTTTGTCTTAATTTCTATCTATCTATTTATTTGTATGTTTTTTTTTCTATTTGTGTCTATCTATCAGTGTGTCTTTCTATATGTGTACCTATTTGACTATCTATCTATCTATCTGTCTATCTTTCTGTCTATCTTTCTGTCTATCTTTCTGTTTATCTTTCTGTCTATATATCTATCCATCTTTTTTCTATTATTTGTCTATCTATTTGTCTATATTGTTTCTATCTATCGCTGTATCTATCTATTTATATATCTATCTATATATCCGTATATCTATCTATCTATCTATCTGTATATCTATCTATCTATCTTTTTATCTTTTTGTCTATCTATCTATCTATATATCGATCTGTTTATCTATCTATATATCTGTATGTCTAAGTTTCTGTCTATCTATTTGTCTATATGTCTATTTATCGATCTATCTATCTATATGTCTATCTATTTATCTGTTTATCTATCTATTTATCTATTTATGTTTCTATATATCAATGATTGTATGTATCTTAGTATCTATCTATATATTTATCTGTCTATCTATCTGTCTGTCTATCTATCTATCTATCTTTCTTTCTTTCAATATATCTGCCTACTTATCTGACTATTCATCTATCTATCTATCTATCAAACTTACTATCTATCTATCTATTTATTTATCTATATATCTATTAGTCTATCTATTAGTCTATCTATATGTTTATCTATCTATCTATCTATCTATCTATTTGTTTATCTATCTCTTTATCTATCTATCTATCTTTCTATCTATCAACCAATCTATCTATCTATCTATCTGTTTATCTACCTATCTGTCTTTATCTGTTTATATTTTGTCTATCTAGCTATCTATCTATCAATATGTCTATTTCACTATAATAAAATGTCTATTTAGCTATTGAAATTTAGCAAGAGATATAATCTCTAGCTAATTAGCGAGGGATTAGCTAGAGAATAGCAAGAGATGTTTGATTTTACATTAAATTATAAATTTTCGATGAATTTGTGATGGATTAGAGTTGGAAATTTTAGATTTAAAAATGTCCCTAACTAATATTATCCAAAATTTTAACACAAAAATTAGTAGGCATTTTAGCAATGAATTAAGAGATGGATTTCCATTAGCTAATTAGTTGGATACAAAATCCCTCATTAAATAATATTTTGAACTTTTCTTTATGATTTTATATTTAATTGCCAGTGATTATTCCTATAATGATATTTTTCACAAAATATATGAGTTTATCTATGATTATTTCTTTAGCTATTTGGGATGGGGATAATTTTCATTGCTAATCTTTGATGATTTAAATTTTTTTATATATTATTTGTTTTAATATTTTGTGTAATTTTTTATATTAAATATATGTCATGGTCTATGGATGAGAAAAACATGAAAGACACATTCTTCCCATATTATAATTTTAAAAATAAGACATTATAAATAAATAATTGCAAAAATATTTAAATACAAATAAAAATTTATATTAATAAAGTCTAAAATAACTATTTTTTATGATTATAAATTTTTTTTTTAAATGTTACAAAATATTTTTCCAAAAAAATTTATTATGTTATTTAAATATTTGTATTAAATAAAGAGTAAATAATTAATTATATAATTATTCATTTTTAAGATATTTTAATTAATGAATGAACATATATAAAAATTAATACTAATAAAAAGCTAAAATATTTAATTGTATAATTAAATAAAAAAAATTATAAAAATACTTGAATTAATGAATAAACAAGTAAATATTAATATTATTTAATTTAAAATAATATTTTATAATTATATGAATCTTTTAAAAAAAATATTTACTAAAAGATTTAAAAATTTTCAATTATAAAAAAAATTTTAAATTTTTCATAAAATTTAAAAGAACATAAACTTATATTTAAAGATAAATACATAGATGTTTTAATTACATCAAAATAATTTTGATTTTTTTAAAAATAAATATGTTAGTGTAGTTATTAAAAGAATACTTCAAGTTTTTTTTAGGATTTCAAAAGAGTTATTTTAAATATTACTAATAAAATTTTTTGTCATAAAAACACTTAAAATTATTTTTAGCCTTATAAACATTTTTGAAAATTACTACCAAACTGACCCTAAGTTGATTTAAATTCAACTTTTATTTAACTACAAGAAAATATCGATTTAGCTAGTGAAAATTTACTAGGGATTATTCCCTAGCTAATTTACAAGGAATTAGTTAGAGAATAACAATGAATTGATCATTTTTTAATGAAAAAAAAATAGCAACGGATTAATGACGGATTAGAGAGGCAAAAAATTTTGAAAATTCTGCTAAAGAAAATTGAGGGTTTTAGCAACGGATTTAGCGACGGATTAGTGACGAAAAATTTTCTGAACTTCCGCTAATGAAATGTATAGATTTTAGCGACGTATTTAGCGATGGATTAGCTACGAAAAATTTTATTAACTTCCGTTCAAGAAAAGCATAGATTTTAGCGATGGATTTAGTGACTGATTTGCGACGGAAAATTTTCATAATTTCCCTTCAAGAAAAGCACGGATTTTAGCGACGGATATTGCGACAAAATATCACTCGCTAATAAAAGCCTGAAATTCATAACGGATTTAGCGACAGATTTTTTCTACCTAATTTTTAGCGATGGATTTAGAAATGGAATTTTCATTGCTAATAAAATCATTCATTTAGCAACAGATTTAGTGAAAGATTTTCGTTTGCTAATAAAATCCTTGATTTAGTGACAGATTTTCCCCCGCTGATAAAATTCATGATTTAACGATAGATTTAGCAATGGACTTTCCTTTGCTAATAAAATCCTTTATTTAGTGACGGATTTAGAGATGAATTTAGCGATGAATTTTCCTTACTAATAAAATCAGTAATTTAGCTACGGATTTAGTAAGAGATTTTTACAAGCTAATAGAATCCATATTTTAGCTATGGATTTAACGACAGATTTTCTCTAGCTAATAAAATCTATATTTTAGCTATGGATTTAGCGGGCGAATATCCATAGCTAATAAACTCCATAAATTAGTAATGAATTTACCGACAGAATTTTCGTAGAAAATAAAATCTTTAATTTTGCGATGGATTTAGGGACGGAATTTCTCTAGCTTATAAAATTTGTAATTTAGCGACGGATTTAGCAATGAATTTTCTCGAGCTAATACAATCCATAATATAGTGAAGAATTTTCCCTAGCTTATAAAATCTATAATTTAGCTACAGATTTATCGACGATATTTCCCTAGCCAATATTTAAATATATAATTATTTTTATTTATTATTTATTTTAATATTTTAGTTAATTTTGTTTATTAAATTTATGTTATTGGTCTATAGATGAGCAATCCTTGAAACACACATTCTTCTCGTAAAATCAAAAAAAAATAATATTATAAATAATTAATTTAAAATATATAAAAATACAAAAAAATTATATAAATAATAACTAAATTAACTATTTTTATAATGTATTAATTTTTTAAAAAATTCTACGAAAAATTTTTATAAAATTTTTAATTAAGAAACTAAATAATTTTAATTAAAGTAATATTAAATAATTAATTCAAAATGTATAATAATTTTTTCGATACTTTAAAAATTAAATTAACATACATTAAAATTTCTAATAATTTAAATGTAAATTATTTCATTGAATGATAAAATATAAAATATTTTCAAAAATATCTCAATTGATGAATAAACTAGTAAATATTAAAATTATTATATGTATTAGAAAAATTTAATGATTATTGAAATCTTTTAAAAAAATAAATAATACAAATCTCGAAAATCTTGAAATATAATAAAAATATAATTTTTTTCAATAAAGTTAAAAAAAAAATAAAAATTATAAATAAATATATAGATGTTTAATCCTACTAAAATTTATAAAAATTAAACAATTGAGTAATATTTTTACAATTTGCTTTTAACATTAAGTTTTTAATAAAATAATAAATATTATTTTTTTTAGTTATTTTCTCACTTTAAGTAATTTTTTGAATTTTAAAAATTATTAATTATATCAAATAATATGAAATTTTGTGAGTTTAAAATTATTTCATATTATCTTCATAAAAATTAATATGAATTCTTAAAAATTTATAACCATAAAATATAAATTTTTAAAGTTTTTTTAACATTAATAGTATTTTATAACTTTTAGGCGAGTGGCTGGAAGACAAATAATCTTTTCATTTATATATTATTATATGAATTTTGTTAATTTCATACCTATTTGATATTTTTTTAACGCAAAACATATTTTTTTATTGTTTATATATTTATTGTTTAATTAATTTTATAATAAAAAAATTGTAAGGTATTTGTTTTTCATTTGTACCTTGATATATGCACATTAATTTTGTTGAAAATATTTTGATAGTAAATAAAATTAATGAGTCTTTTTTTATTTTATATATATATTGTTTATTTAATGTTTTAATGATTAAAAATATAAATATTATCCTAAAATATATATTCTCTCTCTCGACTTGACGCATCTCTAACAATAACAGAGCCGAATTCCTCCTCATTCCGTCATTATCTCTTGACGTCGATTCAACTAAAATTAATTCGATGTTTAAGTTTTAATTTGTTATTGATTTGAGGTACGTTTATACATTTATTCTTCATCGATTAACTTGGATTGCTTAATCGAAGAGTAAGCATTTTTATTCTATTTTTTTTTGTTTCCGAATTTCTTCTTTGATCACCATGGTATGCTTGGATTTCATATATAAATTTATTCTATACATGCTTCATGTATTTGTGATATAATACATTGTCATTGTGTGGATTTTGATGGTGACCTATAGGTGTCAAATGGGCCATGCGGACCAAACCAGGCCGTACGGGCCAGGCAAAAAAAAATTTTTTATTATTATTTTGTTTTAATTTTTATTTTAATTATATAAATTATTAAATTATATATAAAATCATAGATAATGTATAATATTATATATTTATAATATGCAAATTGTTAAAATTTATTAAAATTACCAAGTTAAATTTTTTTTATAATGTAATATAAAATTAGTTTAAAATTTATTAAAATTATATGATAGAGTTATAAATTTTAAAATGAAAAATTAAAACAAAAAATAAATCAATCAATAAATTATGTTAAAAAAAATTAAAAAGTAAAAAAAACATAAGCAGACCAAATGAAAAATGACCAATCAGCCATTAGATACTGAAGGTTAGAACCAAACAAATTTAAGTTTCAACGTAACGTATAAATAAAGCGTACAATCAATAAAAAACAAAACATCGAAATCAAAAAATAGTATATCATCATCAATTGTCAATCGGCATATCACGAGCATCATCAGCCGCAACATCAAGATCAGTATCATATCTATCATCATCATCAGCAATCAACTCATCCGCTATCGAAATGGATGCGGCTGCTGTCCCTGTCGCAGTCCCAGCTCTAGCACGATCATGGATGTTAAACCTCGAATCCTTCTAATCCTTCAAACAAGCCAAGGCCTCAAAAATATTTGGACGTAATCTTGATCTCCTATCCGAAATCACGTTCACTGCAACAGAAAAAGTAGACTCTGATGCTATGCTCGACACCGGAGGAGTCAGTAGATCTCATGCCATCGTAGATAGCACGGGAAAGGTGGACTCATATGATTTCCACCACTATAATATATCAAGATTCTTAGTATCGGAATGTGATAGGATTGAGTAGTAATTGGTATCTAAGTACCGAGAAAGCTCGCTTTTATGTGATGGTCCACCCCTACGTTTATTGCTCGCTTGCTGAATGGAAAAATCATCATCTCCGAACAAGGTATCCATGTCCGTTATCACAGTCTCACTACTACCACCACCATACCTAGTATCGTAGTATGTAAACTGGTCAGTCAACTTCTCGTGAATGAACCCTTCAAGTGGCTCTTGCAGGTTCATGCACGAGGAAATGTAAGTCATGGCGTTTCTACCCCTTCCACCTTAATCCTAGGTTCCATGCATGCAGCGAGGCATTAAAGAGATGGAATGGTGGACTAGTATTTTAAGTACTTGGTTTCCATCTCTACAACCATATGGCTAAGTGTCGGGTCAGCTCGATACTTCCTAAACATGCTACTAATGTTGCATATCCACCAGAGTGCAATGCAAGTCGTGGGCGTATAAACCAACGAACACATGTTCGACGTGTCATAAAAAATTTTCAGGAATTTCATAAATGTCCGAAAATATGATCGCAAGACCCATCAATGTGATATGTCTGGTCATGCCGTCCCTACCCAACTCACTTGAGTATATGAAGGGAGTAAACTTTAAGACTGAAGTCAATATAGTCTCAAAAAATGTAGTGCCATGTTGGGTTTGCCTAGGATCTAATGAACCATCTTTTTTGATACATAATTCGGCATGCCTCTTAAGGTGCCCAATCCCAAATGACATCTTCCATGTTAAAAGTCTCATACAATATTTGCACTGTGTCATTTCTTCTTCCTCACCCATAACATTTTTTTTTTGTTTTATTATATTAAAATGAGTCCAAATTACAGAACTCCTCATAGTTTTTTGTTTTTTAGAAGTTTGGGTTGAGACGACTGGAGAAACCAAAGTTTTAGTAGCCTCAAACCTCTGTGTAATATTTTCATTTTCTAAATTTAAATATGTTTCATTAGTATTTGTCATTTTTTATGATTTTTATTAATCAAAATAGTTATTTAGAGGCTAGATGACTTATTTTAAAATTTTCTATTTTTGGTCTTGAGAGAGAAACTAAAGAGAGAGAAAGTAAAAAAAAAACTTAAAATAAATTACCCGGTAAAAGTAGTGAGGTCAGTCACGGGCACGGTGCACCACAGTCAAGCTCAAAATTCAAAACTCAAGTTGAGATTCTCGAAAATTTAAGCCAAATGCGAAATTGCGAGTCCCGAGAGAGAGGAGCAAGATTTTTGAGAGAAAATGTGAGATTTGAGAGAAAAAATGTTTTTAAAAACATAAATGTTATAGAGAGGGGGGATGAAATTTATAGATTAAAGAATGTATTTTTTTTAAGTCATTTTTTTGAATTTTTTTTAATTTTTTTTAATTTTTTAGGGGCAGAATCATGAGGGCCGTTGGATTCTGCCCCCTAGCCATTGGAGGCGAGATCCAACTACTGAAATTTAATTTTTTTTTAATTTTTTTTGCCCGTTGTGGGGGGGGGAGAGGGATTGAGTCGCCTCGAGGGACCGCGGGTCGGGTCCAATCAGACCTGACCCGCGACCTTTTTTGCGGGAGGGGCGAACCAAGGATAACACTGGATGAACCCGTGCCGGTGTGCCATGCCATGGGCATCGAACCGTGCCAGGTTACGCACGGAATGGCACGGCTCGTGCCTTATCCGGGCACGGGATTTTCTCATGCCAAGCCGGCCCAGGCACGGCCGAACCATACCGTGCCTCTTGCCGGGCCGGGTCAGCCAGGCCCGGTTGACACCTCTATGGTGACCCTATACAAAATCAATATATAAATAGTATATATACTTAGGTTTGCCGACTTGATATCAACAAAAATATTATACATCAATATGCACGTGTATTTTATACATAACTAGTATACATACTTAGGTATGCCAACTTGATATCTACGAAAATAGTATACATCAATATGCATGTGTATTTTATACATAACTAGTATACATACTTAGGTATGCCGATTTGATATCTACAAAAAATATTCAAAATGAGTAATGATTGAATTCAAAAATAAAATAAAATAGATAAGATAAATAAGATAAATAAAATTAAGATAAATAAGATTAAGATAAATAAGATAAATAAGATAAATAAGATAAATAAAATAAATAAGATAAATAAGATAAATAAAATAAATAAAACAAATAAAATAAAAGTTTAGCATGTCAAATTAAATTAAACTGATTATACTCGATTGAACCTGTTTGAACTAATCTACCAACTTCTAGAAAACTCAATAATATTCACACATGTAATTGAAAATAATTGAGCAAGAGTTTCTCAATTCACTTTGAAATGTTCTCATGATATGTGTCGTTGTGTGCTAGGAACCCCAAATCACATTTATTTATAGGCAAGATTCCAAGTTTTATAATTTTTGATGCAACATTTAGTAAGCCAACACATAGCTTTCACATGTCAAGTCAATTTTTGGCATGTATACACATCATCATATAATAAGCACACTTTCAAGCACATGGCATTAATGCACGAGAACACATAGTAAGCACATAATCAAATACTTATCACTCATTTAAGCCAAGATATGGAAATAATACATACTAACACATGATATTCATGCAAGTAAGCATGTGATAAACTTGTAAGCCAACATATGATATAAAAATAATTATTCTTATTAATTTTTTCATAGACTTTATTATAATTTGCCTACATGATTAATTTATATTCTTATGGTTGCACTTATCTTTAACAAAGATTATCATGGTGTGTGTGTGTGTGTGTGTGTGTGTGTGTGTGTGTGTATAAACATTTATATTTATCATGTATCTAACATTTTGTAAATTATATTTATCTCAAAATTATCTCAAACATAATAACTTCATATTTATGTTTCTTGAAATAAAACACTTATATTTCTAATAATTTCAATATTACTTTTATAGATGTCTCGTAGTGTGTGATTCCTTGTGATCTCTCTTGTGTTAGTGATGAGTGGACTTGTTGAATCAAGTTTAGTATTATTAAAATAATGATTTCATACTAATATAATAAGATCAACATATAGCAATGTGTCATGGACACTCAAGCTAAGATAGTAAAAAATATATGAACCAAACTTTTTTGTACATAATTATTATCAAAAATAATATTATTAAAAACAAATAGCATGGTAATAAAAATCTGAACCAACAACATGGTAGACTAATCGGCAAAAGATGATGAATACTCTAACACTGAAAATATGAGTCTGATCCTCGTAGATGTTGGATAAGTTTTCCATGGTGCTATCATTTATCATGTTGTTCAAATGTTGGGATGTGAGCTTTACCTATTCTAATCATGAAGCCTCATAGCTTATATAAGAGCCAAATAATAATTTTGGGTTGTGTTTGGGAGAAGGGTAGGTAGATAAAAAAAGTATAATATTTAAATCTATAACATTTTTGCTTTAGATAGAGGATATAAAACTATTAAAATTATTTAAAAATTTTTAATGTTTATAATCCCCACAATGTCAATCAACACAATAGACTTTTTTCTACCAAAAAAAGTTTTAACTTCAATTTATGATTTTATCCACAATAATGTAGTTTATTATTACTCTAACAATTCAACTTCTACCAATTTTATATTTACTATAATTTATATCATTAACAACTGTGGATTATTAAGAGTTTGGGTATCTCTGTAACGTTGATGAATTTCATGTCATACAAGAGTATTCTCCTTACGACAACATTCGTTAGGATACCCTTTATCCTGCCATGTTAATAACATCATCTTTTAACACAGGGTAATTTTTCTGTGCTGCAATATGTTTATTTTAAACAATTTAAAAAACTAATAAATATTATTAGTATTTGTTAGTTGAATGTTGTAGTTATTAATTGAGTATCATAACTATAAGTTGATACCTACAAGTTTGAATCTATGTTTCATGTTTCACAAAATTTGTGGTAGATGTATCTTGTAATAAATAGTAATAAAGAATATAAGAAAATATGAGAAGTATTATGGAAATGTATGTATCATTAATGTAACATTATTTTATAGTACTAGTGAATATATGTTAGTGCTCTTTTATGTGAGCACTCTTTTATAGTTTAATATGATATAACCATATTTACTAATTATTTTTTAGTCAAGAATTATTAAATATTATTTCATATCTTAATAAAATAAATATAAATTAATATAATTTCAAGAACATCAATATAATATAATAAAAAAAATAGTAACATATCATAAAAATATAGCAAAATGAATTATAAAGAACATTAATAAGTTGTAAATAAAAATAAAAATTTCAAAACTATTTAGAATTATATTATAATATTATATTTTATTATCTTGAGATACTAGGATGAGATGATTCATATAGATTAATAGTATTTATAGTTTCTTTTTGTATTTATTAGTGAATTTTTATTTTATTTAATAAATGATAAAGTCATTTTATATTTTTTATTCATGATATTATATTATTATGAGATTTTATTTATTGTATTCAGTTGTTTTATTTTTTATGGGAATACTCGATATGTAAAGTTTCATCAATCATTTTTATTCATTATGTAAAGGCATGAGTTTTAGTTATATATTATTATTATTGAGTAGTATTTTTTTATATTATTTTTTATTCATTTTAATGCATATATCTTCATATTTTTCATATATATATATGGACATGCAGATATATGGAAGAAATTTATGATGCTTTAGCAGTACATCTCTTCGCTATAGAAGTAGTAGTAAATGGCCATTCAAGGTAACTTCTTGTTCATGTGGAAAATTGTAGAAATATAATATATAATCTCTCTCTCTCTCTAAACATCATTGTTGGCCATATTTTAGATATTTATTGAAGTTGTATGACTATATATAAATATATGTATAACTATATAACACTCTACATAATTAAATATAGCTATATTTGTAAATATGTATATATATATATATATATATGTAAATCTATATATTTATTTAGAACTTTATATATTTATGTATAAGTATTTAAATGAATATATCTATATATAACTATATGCTTAACTATATAAAAATATTTATAGTTATATATTCTATATGTAAAATAACATATAACTATAAATAATTGTATCTTATTATAAAGTATTACTATAAAAGCTTTATACATAACTATATTTAAATATATAATTTACAACTTATATTTAATATATATTTGTATATATTAGTATTCAAAAATTTTTTTACTACAAAAATATATACCTACATGTATAGATATAAGTTTAACTATACGTGTAACTATATGTATAACCACATGTAACTATATTTATAAGTACATGTATAACAACATACAACATTATATTTAATTATATGTGTATGACTATATATAAATATTTTTAAAACTAAATAAAACTTTATATAATTAAATATAACTATATTTTTAACTATCCATACATATGTGTATACACATGTAAATCTATATATTTGTCTATAACTTTGTATATATTTATGTAAAACTAAATATAACTATTCATATGAATATATATATATATATATATATATATATATATATATATATATATATAACTAAATGTTTAATGATATATAATTTTTTATAACTATATATATTATATGTATAATAACATATAACTATATATAATTTTATATTATTAATGTATAACCTATATTTAAATATATGATTAACAACATATATTTAATATACATTTTTATATATTAGTATAAAAATTGTATTTTAGTATATCCATACCTATACATAACTATATGTATAAATATATGAAATTATATGAACAAATATATGTACATACATGTATATATATATGTTTAACTATATGTTTAACAATATGTATAATCACATGTAACTATATTTATAATTACATGTATAATAACATACAACATCATATTTAATTATATGTGTATAACTATATATAAATATTTGTAAAACTAAATAAAACTTAATATAATTAAATATAACTATATTTTTAACTATTTATACATATATGTATAGATATATGTAAATCTATATATTTGTATATAACATTGTATATATTTATGTATAACTAAATTTAACTACTCGTATGAATATATATATATATATAACTAAATGTTTAACGATATATAATTTTTTATAACTATATATATTATATGTATACTAACATATAACTATAAATAATTCTATCTTACTAAAATTATAACTATAAAAACTTTTATACACTATATTTAAATAAATTAATTAACAACATTTATTTAATTAACATTTTTTATATTAGTATAGAAATGTATTTTAGTATATCCATACCTATACATAACTATATGTATAAATATATGAAATTATATGAACAAATATATATACATACATGAATAAATATAAGTTTAACTATACGTGTAACTATATCTATAACTACATGTAACAATATATATAATTATAGGTATAAAAACATACAACACAATGTTTAACTATATGTGTATAACTATATATAAATATTCTTATAACTATAAATAACTCTATATAAATAAATCTAACTTTATTTTTAATTATGTATACATATATGTATACATATATATAAATCTATATAATTGTTTATAACTTTGTATACATTTATTTATATTTACTTATAACTACTTGTGTGCATATATCTATATATAAGTATATGTTTAACTATATGTAACTATTTATAACTACATTTACGATATGTTTCCTAACATATAATTATATATGGGATAATATTAATTTGTTGAACTAATTTGAAATTAAATAGCACAAGATATAATATCAATGATATGTAAGCACATAGAATGAGAGTGTCCGTTGATCAGGCTCATATATGGTATAGTACAAATAAGGGTCGTACTCTTACCTAATCCCTGCCCTTGGGCCTCAGGCTCAATTATGAACTTATGTATCACAAAAGATGTAATATTTGATAGGTTTATACAGAAGAAATTATATTTTCTTTTATATAATTTTTCATTCTAACATTGCACTCTATATGTGTCTCTCTCTTTCTCCCTCTCTAATTCTTCCTGTCACTCTATTCCACTTTTTCTTTATGTGTCACAGACTCTCTCTTGTTATTTTCTTTCTTGCTCTCCTTTCTTGCTTGTTCTCTCTCTCTCTCCCCCCTCTCTCTCCATCTCTCTCCCTCTCTCTCACTCTCTCTCCCTCTCTCTCTCACTCTTTCTCTCTCTACCTCTCTCCCTCTTTCTCTCTATCCCTCTTTCTTCCTCTCTCTCTCTCTCTCTCTCCCTCTCCCTCTCTCTCTCCCTTTCACCAGTTCTCGCCACCTCTCTCTCACTCCTTCTCTCTCTCTCTCTCTCCCCTCGTCTCCCCATTTCTCTGCCCATCTCTCTCCCCACCTTATCTCTCTCTATCTCTCTTTCTCTCCTTCAAACATTAAATGTCTTTTTTTTGTTTTCTTTTCTTGTGCATTATCGTACTTTACACTCTTTATCTAGTATAACTATGATATCTTTTAATCTTTATCGTGCTAAAAATTACTTTATTTATTAATATAGATTCTGCAATTGCATTGCCCTGATTTTCATGATATTTAAATTTTAAATATTCAATTATAAGTAATTTCATTTAATTATTTGTATATTTTAAAGTAATAGATTGTTTCATTTATAATAATGATTGGACATTATTTTTTGTAAATAAAACATGGCAAAATGAGCTCATATCATCAGTGGATGTATAGAAGGGTTATTAATGGATTTTTGAATAAAGATTTTTTGACTAGGCTTTAAACTTTCATTAATTTTGCATATAGTCAATCAAGATTGATGGATGAAGAAAAAATTAAGCATCCATGTAATCATCGCAAGTATTAGAATATATCTTTTCATGATGCAAACACTATAAGATATCATTTGGCTAAATATGGCTATGTGCCAAATTATTTTGTTTGGATTTATCATAGAGAAAGTACAATGGCTCTAAATATTGACCAAAATGAGGGTATTGAATCATTTTCTTGTGGTGAAGAATCATTAAACACATACCATAGAATGATCATGGAAGCTGTTGGAGCTTACTTCAATATCGATTACATGGATGAACCACCTAATCTTGAAGCTCAGAAATTTTATGAAATGCTTAAAGCTGTAGATAAAGAGTTGTGGCCTGGTTGTAAAACACATTCACAATTGTCACTTGTGGCTCTACTAATGAGCATTAAGTCAGAAAATCATATGTTTGAAAAATTATTTGATCATGTGACAGAATTGATGAAAGAGATTGTTCTGGATAATAATTTGATGACTAACAACTTTTACACCACTAAAAAGTTACTACGAGGAATTGGTCTACCAGTGGAAAAAATTGATTGTTGTTTAAATGGATGCATGTTATATTGGGGTGGTGATAGTAATTTAATTAGTTATAAGTTTTATGATCATTCTCGGTTTAGGAAGGCAACTCTTGTTGTAGATATGCTACAAAAATTGAAGGTTGTATGTAAGAAGATGTATTATTTTCCATTAATTCCTCGATTACAGAGACTATATGCATCAAATGCTAAATCAAATGATATGAGGAGGCATTCTAAGCATGAAATTGAAGAAGGGGTAATCCTTCATCCATCAGATTCACCTGCTTGGATGCATTTTAATTATATACATCAAGATTTTGTAGCATAAAGTCGAAATATGAGATTAAGTCTTTGCACTGATGAATTTCAGCCATTTGGGCAATCTGGACAATAGTCAACATGGCCAATGATTGTGACACCTTATAACTTGCCTCCGTGGTTGTGTTTGAAAGAGCAATATATGATTTTTTCAATATTGATTCTAGGGCTAAAAAATATGAAAGACATGCTCGATGTTTTATTACAGCCACTTATTACATAGTTAAATCATTTATGGGATGTTGGCGTGAATACATAAGATATCTCAAAGAAGTAAAATTTCATTATGCGGGCAGCCCTTATGTGGATGGTAAGTAATTTTCCTGTATATTCAATGTTATCTGGGTAGAGTACCATAGGATGATTTGCATGCCCATATTGCCAGACAAATTCTGATGCATTTACCCTCAAATTTAGTAGTAAATAGTCATGGTTTGATAACCATCGTAAGTTTCTACATACGAATCATCCATTTCAAAGAAATAGAATTGCATTTCAAAAAAATAAATTTGTGATGACAGTTGCACCAGTAGTTCGTTCAGGAGATGATATTATTACAAAGATTCATATTTTGGGTTTGAAGAAGGTAACTGAAAATGATGCTTCTAAAAGTAATAGACCAAAGGGGAAATTATTTGGCTGGAGGAAACATAGTATATTTTGGGACTTTTCCTATTGGAAATCCAATTTAATTCACCATAACATAGATGTAATGCATATTAAAAAAAATTTTTTACAATGTTTTCAGCATTGTCCTTAATAAAGATAGAAAACAAAAGATACTTTAAAATCAAGACAAGAGCTGAATGATTACTATTGGCGTCCTGAATTGAAACTGAATGAAGAAACAGAAAACTTCTCTAAAGCATGCTTAACACTTGATAAGAAGGCAAGATAGATATTGTGTGAATAGGTTAAAAATTTGAAATTCCCTAATGGTTATGTGTCAAATATGGGTATATGTGTAGATATGAAGAATATTAAGTTATTTGGAATGAAAAGTCATGACTGTCATGTATTTATGCAGAGATTAATACCAATTACATTTCATGAATTACTTTCATTAAGTGTTTGGAAGGTCCTTACAGAACTTAATTTGTTTTTAAAATAGCTAACTACAACAACAATTAAAATAGATGACATGGTGTAGCAAATAATTATGATATTTTTTGTAGGTTTAAAATTTTTTTATTCTAGTTTTGTTCTTTAGATTTCTGATTCAAAGTATTCAGACATTACCATGGTCCTTCCAATGCATGAGTCTCATATTTATAGATTTCAGCTTTATCAAAAAGAGGGCTAGCTTATCTTATCTTTATTATTCTAAAAATATTTTTTTTGCACTCTCTTTATCTCTAAACATAATTGATGGACATCTTTTTGATTTTTGTTGAAGCTGTAAGACAATAAAATTTAATTTATGTTTTTTAATGTCTATAATATTTGTTTTTATATATCTGTGAATATGTTTTTGTTTCTTTTAATTTTTTGGGTAGAGTTTTAGCCTATATAGGTAAGTATAAGCCTATTTTTAGTAGCGACAGTGATGGTAGCAGTGGAAATAGTAGCAGTGGTGACACTGGTGGTAGAGGTGGTTGTGGCGGCAATAGCGGCGGCAGGACCGACAACACCGGTAGCAATGTATATCTATATATCTATAAATCCATCAGCCTATACATCAATATATCAATCAATCTATTTATAAATCTATCTATGTGTCTATCTGTCTATCTATTTATCTTTTTATCTATCTATCTCTCTATATGTATATCTATTTATTTGTGTATCTATGTATCTATTTAATAGTGTATATATCTATCTGTCTATCAATCTATTAACCATTTTATCAATCAATCAATCAATCTATCTATCTATCTATTTCTATATCTCTCTATATATTTATCTATCTATTTATCTATCTGTCTTTCTATAAAATTTTCAATCTGTCTATCTAAAAATCCATCGATCTACTTTTCTATCTGTCTATATGTCTATCTATTTATATATAAATCTATCTATATGATTAACTATCTTTTAATCAATTTATCTATCTGTCTATTTATCTGACTAATTTTCTATCTTTTTATTAGTCTATCTATCTATCTATTTATTTGTTTATTTTTCTATTATCTATTTGTCTATCTATCTAACTATCTATTTGTCTTTCTATATTATTTTCTATCTATCTATCTATTTTTTTATCTGCTTATCTATCAGTCTATTTATTTACTATCTATCTATATATATGTCAATCAATCAATCAATCAGTCTATCTAAATGTGTATCTATCTATCTGTCTATTTGTCTATCTATATATTTGTATATCTATCTGTCTGTCTATCTGTCTATATATATATATATATATATATCTTTCTATCTATTTTTAATCTGTATATCTATCTATTTTTCTATCTGTTAATTTGTTTATCTATCTATATATCTATCTATTGATCTATCTATCTATATATCTTATTTGGCTATCTTTTATTATATTTATCTATATTTCTATCTATTTATCTATCTATCATACTATATATTTATCTATTTATCTCTCTATCTTTTTTTGAGTATCTTTTTATCAGTCTATCTATATATCTATCTATTTGTCTATTAGAATATTTGTATATCTATATTTTTGTCTATGTGTTGATCTATCTATTAATATATCATTATATATATATATCTATCTATTTATTTATCAAACTCTATATCGATCAATATATCTATATATCTTCTTTATATCTATCTATCTTTCTTTCTTTTTTTCTATCTTTCTATCTATATATTTTTCTATCTATCTATCTTTCTTTATTTCTATCTTTTTATTGATTTATCTATATTTTTATATATATATATCTGTCTAACATTCTATCTATATATCTATCTATCCTTGTTTTTGTCTGTCTGATCTATCTATCTATCTATCTGTCAATCTATATATTTGTCAATCTATTTTTCTCTCTATTTGTATATCTCCCTATATGTCTATCTATCTATCTGTCTATCTATATATCTGTCTATTTATCTATCCGTCTATTTATTTATCTATATATTTCTTTACCTGTATATTTATTTATATGTCTATCTATCAATCTGATTATATGTATATCAGTCTATCTGTCTATTTATCGATCTATCTATTTTTGTATTTCTAAATATTTCTATCCATATATCTCACTATTTATCTTTATATCTACCAATTTATCTATCAATCTATCTATTTATCTATCTATTTGTCAATCTTTCTATTTATATATATGTAAATCTATCTATAAATCAATCTATCTATCTTCCTTTTTTATCTCTTAATCATTATATGCAAATATCTATCTATATGTCTATTTGTCAATCTATCTATCTATTTAATTTTCAATTTTTTTTATCTATCTGTCTGTCTGTCTATTTATCTATCTATCTATATATATGTGTGTTTATATTTTTCTTTCTATCTGACATTCTATATGTCTCTCTAAATATCTATCTGTTTGTTTTTCTGTCTTTCTATCTATCTATCTGTATATCTATCTATCTATCTAATTATCTACTTGTCTACTTTTGATGTGCCTATCTATCAATCTGTCTATAAGTAATCGATATATCTGTCTATCTGTTTATCTATCTATCTATTTATCTATTTGTATATCATTTTATCTATCTATTTGTCTATTTTTTTATCTGACTATCTATCTATCTATTTGTCAATATATCTATCCCACTATTTATCTATCTACATTTTCTATCTATCTAACTATATGTATGTCTATCTATTTATTTATATGTCTATTTATTTATACATCTTTCTGTCTATTTGTCAATCATTCTATATATCTATCTATTTTAACTATTCTATCTATCTATCTATTTATATATATCTATATCAATCAATCAATTAATCATTCTTTCTATCTATATGTATATCTATCTATCTGTCAATCTATCTATCTATCTAAAAATCTAACTGTCTAATTATCTATATCTCTTGGAATATTTCTATCTTTCTATCCATTTATATGTATATTTATTTATATATCTATCTGTCTATCTATCTATCTATTATTTGTCTATCTATCATTCTATCTATCAATTTATTTATTTCTTCATCTATATCTAGATATATATCAATCTATCCATCTATATATCTACTATCTGTTTGTTTGTCTATTTGTTTATCTATCAATCAATATATCTATTTGTCTATTAATCTATTTGTTTGTCTTTCTATCTATCTTTCTATATTCCTTTCTATCTATCTATCTATCTATCTCTATGTCTGTCGATCTCTCTATCTATATGTCTATCTGCCTAACTATATATCAATCTAACTATATATCTATCTATTTAACTTTCTATCTATCTATCTATCTATTTATCTATCTATATGTTTATGATCAATCAATCATTCTATCTATCAATCTATATATCTATATGTAAATCTAAATATCTATATAATTATCTATTTGTCTAATTATCTATCTTTCTAGGCATTTATCTATATATCTATTTAAAAATTATCTATATATATATGTCTATGTGTCTATTTATCTATTGATCTATATATTTTTCTATCTATCTTTCTATCTTTTGATTTATTAATTATTCTATCTATCTATCCATTAATCCACCTATCTATCTATCTGTCTATCTATCTATCTTTCTATCTATCAATCTACTTATCTATGTATATATCTATCTATTTGTCTGTCTATCTATATATCTATCTATCTATCTTTTTATCTTTTTAAAAATCTATATATCTTTCTATCAATCTATATATCTATCTATCAATCTTTTTGCCTATCTATCTATCAATCTATCTATTTAACTATCTATTTATATTTATATCTATATATCTATATCTCTATCTCTCTATGTATCTAATTATCTAACTATCTAAATTTCTATCTATATATCTATTTATCAATCTCTCTATCCATCTATATAACTTTTTATCTTCAATAAATTTATCTATCTAACTTTCTTTCTATCGGTGTACCTATTAAAAAATCTATCTATTTATCTTTATTTATTTATTTAATTATTTTTATTGATTTATTAATCTTCTATCTATATATCTATCTACATTTCTATCTATATATCTATTTATCTATTGATTTGTGTATGTGATCAATCAATTTATCTGTCTGTCTATCTATATATTTGTCTATCTATTTATCTATCTATTTTTCTATCTGCTTATCTATCTATCTATCTATATATCTATCTGTATATTTATCTATCTATCTATTTGTCTATATATCTTTTTGTTTATATGTATATCTATTTATAAGTCTATCTATCTATCTATCTATCTATTTTTCTATCTATCTATAAATATTTCTATCCATATGTCTAATAATTTATCTTTCTATCTATATATCTATCTATTTATCTATCTATCGGTCAATCTATCTTTTTGTATAACTATCAATCAATCTATCAAAATATCTATCTATATTTCTTTCTTCATATCTCTCAATCTATCTATCTATATATGTGTCTATATGTCTATCTATCAATCTCTCTATCTAATTAATTTTAATCTATTTATCTATCTATCTATCTGTTTGTCTGTCTATCTATCTATATATCTATCTTTCTATATGTCTTTATATATGACTTTTTATCTATCTTTTTATATGTCTCTCTAACTATCTATCTAATTGTTTATCTATCTATTTATCTATCTATCTATCTATCTATCTATATATCTATCTACCTGTCTACTTGTTGACGTGTTTATCTATCAATCTGTCTATATGTAATATATATATATATATGTCTATCTATATATCTATCTATCTGTATATCATTTTATCTGTCTATTTGTCTTTTTATCTATTTGTCTATTTGTCTAACTATCTATCTATCTATTTGACTATCTATCTATTTGACTATCTATCTATTTGACTATCTATATCTCTATTTATCTATCTACCTATCTGTCTATCTATTTATATGTCTCTTTTATCTATTTATCTATTTGTCTATCTATCTATCAATCTATATGTCTACCTATCTATCAATATATATGTCAATTTTTCTGTCATTCTATCTATATATCTATTTAACTTTCAATCAATCTATCTGTCTATCTATCTATTTGTCAATCTATCCATCTATCTAATTATTAATCTATCCAATTATTTATATGTCTAGGTATCTTTCTTTCTTTCTATTTATTTATATGTCTATATATATATAAATATATATCTATCTATCTATATATTTGTCTATCTATATTTCTATTGATTGATTTATTTCTTTCTCTATCTATCTATCTTTATTTCTATCTATCCATCCATCCATCTATCTATCTGTCTATAGTCTATCTATTTATCCGTGTATCTATCTATCTATTTGTCTATCTATGTATGTATTTATCTATTTATCTTTTTGCCTATATATTTATCTATCTATTTATCTGTATATATATCAATCTATATATCTATCTATCTCCCTATCTATCTCTTTATCTCTCTAGCTATATATATAACTATATATATATATATATATATATATATATATTTATCTATCTATTTATTTATCAATCTAACTATCTTGCTATCTAACTAGCAATATATCTATCTATTTATCAATATATATATTCATCTATCTTTCTATCTTCTATGTAGCTTTCTTTAATTCTATCTATTTATCTATCTATATATCTATTTATCTATATTTCTTTATTTCTTTTTATTGATGCATCTATCTATCTATTATTCTTTATATCTGCCTATATATATATATATATATTTATTTATCTATCTAACTATCAATCAATCTATCTTTCTATCCATATATCTATTTGTCTATCTGTCTATTTATATTTATATATATATATATATATATATCTATCTATCTACCTTCTTAATATCACTTTATCTATCCATAAGTCTATCTGGCTATCTATCTTTCTATCTTTCTACCTATCTACCTATATGTATATCTATATATATCTCTATGTGTCTGTCTATGTGTCTATGTATCTAAATGACTAATGTCTATTAGCCTATCTAAATGTCTATCAATCTCTCTATCTATCTATATGTCTATTTTTATATCTATCTTTCTATCTATATGTCTATCAATCTATCTACCTATCTATCTATCTTTCTTTCTTTCTATATGACTATCTCTCAATCTATTTATCTATCTATCTATCTATATATCTATCTAGTAGAAAATCTATAAATCTATCTATCTTTATATCTATCTATATTTCTATTAATATATCTATCTATATATCTACGTTTCTATCTGTTAGATATCTATCAAAATATTCATCTATCTATCTATCTATCTGTTAGTCTATTTATCTATCTGGCAATTTGTCTATTTGTTTATCTCATCTATATGTCTATCTCTCTATGTATATATTTATCTATCTGTCTTTATTCTTAATTGTCTATATCTGTTTCTATTTATCTATCAATCTTTCTATCTATCTTTCTTCCTTTCTAACTATGTAACTATCTATCTCTCTCTATATCTATATGTCTGTCTGTCCGTCTATTTGTCTGCCTATATTTCAATCTGTAATCTATTTATTTATCTATCTATTTGTCATCTATCTATATGTATATCTATCTATCTGTCAATCTATTTGTCCTATCTTTTTATCTATATATCTATTTAGTTGTCTATCTTTCTATTTGTATATCCTTCTATCTGTCTATTTGTCTATATGTCTATTTGTCTATCTACCTATCTACCTATCTGCCAAATTATCAATCTATCTATTTGTTTTTTTATCTTTCTATTTTCTACCACCAATTTTTCTAAATATATAAAGTCTATGATTCTATCTATCTATCTTTCTTTCTATCTACCGATCTATTTATTTGTCTATCTATCTATCTATCTATCTATCTGAATATCTATAAATCTCTCTATTTGTCTACCTATCTCTCTATCTATTTGTCTATCCATCTATACATCTTTTAGTCTATACGACTATCAATCTATCAATCTATATATCTATCTGTCTATCTATCTGTCTTTCTATCTATCTGTCTAATTGTCTATCTATCTATCTGTTTATCTATCATCTGTCTATTTGTCAAATTGTCTGTCTATTTATTTGTCTATCTGTCTATCTCTATATCTCTCTAACTATCTATCTATAAATCTATCTATCAGTTTATTTGTCTATCTGTTATTCTTTCTATATTTCTTTCCACCTTTCTGCCTATCTTCATATCTACCTATCTGTATATCTATTTATATGTCTATCTGTCTATATGTCTATTTGTCTATCTATTTATCTGTCTATCACTCTATTTCTCTATCTGTCTATCTATCTTTCTATCTCTCTATCTATCAAATTATCTATCTATAAATATGTCTATCTATATATCTATATATCTGTCTATTTTTATCTATATATCTATATATCTGATTTATCTTGCTATCTATCTATCTATTTCGCTATCTATTTCGCTATCTATTTATCTATATATCTATCTATCTTTCTTTCTATTGATCTTTCTTTCTATCTGTATATCTTATCTTTTTGTTTATCTATCTATCTCCCTATCTACATATCTTTCTATCTAGTCTATATGTCTATCTATCTATCTATCTCTCTATCTGTCTGTCTATCTATGTGTCTATCTATATACCTAATTGTGTATCTTTCAATCTATCTAAGTGGCTATCTATCTTTCTATCTATTTATCTATCTCTTTTCTAAATATCATTTTATCTATCTATCTTTCTATTTGTCTATCTATCTATCTATCTATCTTACTATCTATCTCTATATATGTATATCTATCTATTTGTCTATCATCTATATATCTATCGGTCTATCTATCTATCTTTTTATATGGCTAACTATTTATCTGTCTATCTTACTATCTCTCTATCTTTCTATCTATCAATCTTTATATCTACCTATCTACCTATCTACCTATTTGTCTATCTTTCTATCTATTTTTTAATTTATTTATATATCTATTTTTCAATCTATCTGTTTATCAACCTATTTGTCTAAATATCTAAATGTCTATTAATCTATCTATCTATTTATCTATCTTTCTGTCTAAATATCTATCTATCTATATGTATATCTTATATCTATCTATCTCTATCTATCAATTTGTCTATTCATCTAGCCATCTATTATCTATATGTTTATCTATTTATCTATCTAATTATTTTTCCATCTGTTTATATATCTATCTATTTATCTGTCTATCTATCTATCTATCTGTCTAATAATCTATCTCTCAATCTATTTATTTATCATTTGTCTTTCTATCTATTTGTCTATATATCTGTCTGTCTATCTATCTATCTATTTATCTATTATAACTCCAAGAAATGTCTATTTAGCTATGAAAATTTAGCTAGGCATAAAATCCCTAGCTGATTAGCGAAGGATTAGCTAGGAAATAACAAGAGATGGTTGATTTCACATTAAATTTAAATAATACGATGAATAAGTGATGGATTAGCTATAGAAATGTTCGATTGAAAATTTTCCATTGCTAATATTATAGTAGATATTTGCGTAAAGAAAAGCTGAAAATTTAGAACTTGATTTAGCGACATAATTTCTCTGGCAAATTATAACGAAACAAAATCTGTGGCTAAATAATTATCTGAATTTATTTTTTGTATGATTTTATATATAATTGGAAGCAATTTTTCCTTAAATATTTATTTTCTCAAAAAATCTACATTTAGCTATGGATTTATCCCAAGTTATTTGAGCTAGTCATAATTTCCATCGCTAATCTTTAATGATTTAATTTTTTTTAAGCATTATTTATTTTAATATTTTATATAATTTTTTATAGTACAGATATGTCATAGTCTATAGTGAGTGATCCATCAGAGACACAATCTGCTGATATAATTATAAAAATATGATATTATAAATAAGAAATTTCATAAATATATAATTATTATTAAAAATTTATATTAAAAAATACTAAAAAACTTTTTTTTTGATTATAAATTAATTAAAATTTATACCAAATATTTTTCTGATATTTATAATTATGATATTTAAATATTTGTATTAAGAAACATTATATACTTTATTATATAATTATAATAATTTTTAAAATATTTCAATTAATAAATAAACATTAATAAAAATTAGTACTAATAAAAAGCTAAATTAAATAAGTAAATATTTATATTATTTAAAATTAAAAAAAATATTTTTATTATTATATGAATCTATAAAAAATATTGACTAATAGATTTAAGAATTTTGAATTATAAAAAAAAATTTAAATTTTCATTAAATTTAAAAGAAAATAAATTGATATTTAAATATTAATACATAGATGTTTTGATTACATCAAAAAAAATTGATGATATAAAAAATAAGTATCTTAGTTTGGTTATTAAGTGAACACTTAAAAGATTCAAATTTATAATGACTAGAAGATTCAAATTTTATGCCTTTATTATTAATTCATATTATATTAATAAAAAATAAATTGAATTCTTAAAAAGTTATAACCATTATATATATTAATATATATATATATATATATATATATATATATATATATATATATATATATATATGAAATACTTTATTATTATATGATATTATTTTATTTTTTAATAAAATAATATCATTTGTGGTTAAATAAAAATAAATTTCAATTTTTATTTAATTATTTATTTTTTATAATTTTAGTTTACTTTTATATTTTTGTCTCTTAATTTTTTATATATTTACATCTAATTTTTTATTTATAGTTTCCGTGAAAAAAATTGCTAAGGCATTAAACACTTAAATTTTTTCTATCTTTCAATGACGAAGAGATGAGAAGCAAAACTGGACTATGGGAGCAACATTCAAAATCTACCTCTTCTTGTTACTATGTAATATTAGTATTGCTTTTCTCCTTAGGAATACTATGTGTATATATATATATATTGTCTCTTTCAATTTAATTACCACTGGTAGAGTTTATTTTTTACAAATATTTGGTTTTGATTTTTTTTTAATTTTCCCCCAATTTTTATTCTTTTTTCTTCTATTTTATTTTTATTTTATTTTATTTTCATATCCCTTATATGATTTTGACTTACACAAATAATGAAACAATAAATGGTTAGTGTAAATTTGTTCTTTTATTATTTAATTTTTTAGGGTTTAATGGATTTCTAATACTAAATGTTTGCATAATTGTTTTTGCTTCTGTAACTTAAGAAAAAAAAGTATGCTTAATGTTTGCTGCTTCTGTAACTTATGAAAAAATAAACTTAATGTTTAAAGTTCTATTTTTGTTGTCTCCAAAAATATTATAAATAGATTACATTATATATAAACTTTAATACATTTATATAATCTTATGACATTATTTATAAATGTCTATACTTAATATATATAAACGTATTAAATTATATATAAACATTCATATGTTTATATATAAATTAAATGTTATATATAAATATTTATACGTATGTATTAATGTTTATAAATATATATACAACATTTACATAAATCTATCTATTTATATAATTTTTTATATTACAATTATATAACATATAAAATGTTTATACATTTTTGTAAACATTTATATAACCTATTAATCTTTATATAAATATATAATATATATAATGTTTAAATAAATGTGATATATATACTATGTAATATTTATAAAAGTGTTTCATAAATATAATTATTTATATGTAACATTTATAAAAATATTTTAAACACAAATATTATATCTAAACACTTGTATAAATATATAATCATATGCCATTATATATAAAAATATTTATAACAATATGTATAATAATGTAAATTATTTCTATAACTATAATTATAACTATACATAACTATTTTTTAACTATATAATAATTTATAACTATATGTATAATTCTATATAACTATATTTCTAACAAAATATACTATATGTATAATAATATATAACTATATATAATTGTATTTTACAATGTGTATAACTATAAAAATGATATATATATATATATATATATATATATATATATATATATATATATATAACTATATCTTTAACTACATACACATTTATAACTATATGTGTATAAGTATATATAAATATTTATATAACTATGTAACACTATATAATTAAATATAACTTTATTTGTAACTATGTATACATATATGTATTCATATAATTAAATCTCTATATTTGTTTATAACTTTTTATACATTTATGTATAACTACTTATAACTATTTGTATTAATATATCTATATATAACTATATGTTTAACTATATATAACTCTATTTTTAACTATATATACTATAGGTATAAAAACATATACCTATAAATAATTGTCTTTGGCTATATGTATAACTATAAAAACATTATACATAATTATATTTAATTATATAATTAACAACATATATTTAATATATATTTTTATATATTAGTATATAAAAATGTATTTTACTATATCTATACCTATAATAACTATATGTATAAATATATAAAATTATATCAAAAAATATATATACCTACATGTATAAATATAAGTATTACTATATGTGTAACTATATGTATAACCACATGTAACTATATTTATAATTACATGTATAACAACATACAACATTATGTTTAACTATATATATATAACTATATATAAATATTTGTATAACTATGTAACACTCTATATAATTAAATATAACTATATTTGTAACTATGTATACATACATACATACATACATACATACATATATATATATATATCTATATATTTGTTTATAACTTTATACACATTTATGTATAACTACTTATAACTACTTATATGAATATATCTTTATATAACTATATGTTTAACTATATATACTATAGGTATAAAAACATCTAACTATAAATAATTGTCTTTGACTATATGTATAACTATATAAACATTATATATAACTATATTTAAATATATAATTAACAACATATATTTTATATACATTTTTATATAACTAGTAATAGCATGATATCTATTAATCTTTACTGTGCTAAACATGCTTTATCTATTAATATACATTCTACAAATGCATTGCCACGATATTCAAAATATTTAATCTTTAAATATTCATTTGTACGTTATTTTATTTAATTATTAGTTTATTCTGAAGTAATTATATGGTTAATTCAAAATAATGATTGAGCATTATTCTTTGCAAATAAAATAGGACAAAATGAGTTTAGATCATCAGTGGATGTACAAAAAGTTTATGAATGGAATTTTGAATCAAGATTTTTTGACTGGGCTTGAAACTTTTATCAACTTTGCGTGCAGTCAATCGAGATGGATGGATGGAGAAAAAATTAAGTATCCATGTAAAAAATACAAGTGTCAGAATATCCTTTTTCATGATTTAAACACTATAAGATACTATTTGGCTAAATATGGCTTTTTACCAAATTATTTTGCTTGGATTTATCACGGGGAAAGTACAATGGCTCTGAACATTGACCGAAATGAGGGTAGTGAATCATTTGCATGTGGTGAAGAAGCATCAAATACATACCATAGAATGGTCATGGAAGCTGATGGTGCTGACTTTAAAATGGATTAGATGGATGAACCATCAAATCCTAAAGCTCAGAAATTTTATGAAATACTTAAAGCTATATATATAATGCATTGTGGCCTGGTTATAAAAAATGTAAGAAATGAATGATTAGATGAAAGAAATGAATGATGAGATAAAATAAATTAAGAATGTAATGCAATAGTAGATGTCCTATATGGAGTCACAATTAGTGGCTTTGACGCGTTAGATAGCATTCCAAGATCTAGCTACGAAACCATGCAGAAGAGGCTAGCACAAATGCACCAACTAATTATGAGGATGATTTGTATCAGAATTATTTCTGAACTATTTTTTATTTATCTCTATGTGTAGTTAAATAGGATGAGACTATTTTGGTGGTATCATTTATCTTTTTTCTAGTTTTGTTTTTTGCTTTGCTGATTAACCTAACCATGAAACTTTGCAAGATATCTAATGTGAGATACATGAATAAATTCTGATTCAAAGCCTTCAGACATTATTATGGTCCTTCCTCTGGATGGGTTCCATCTTTACCTATCTCTAATGGATCAAAAGGAGGGTGAGCTATTATTATCTTCATTATTTTTGAAATATTTTATTTTTGTACTCTATCTCTCTCTCTCTCTAAACATAACTGCTGGCCATCTTTTAGATATTTATTGAAGTTGTATGACTATCAACTCAGATTTGTGTCTGTTCATTTCTATAGTTTCTATATTTATATATCTGTGAATGTGTATTGTTTTTATGGAGTGCATATTCTTTTTATGGAGTGCATATTGAATTGTCTCCAGCCATGGATGAGTATGACAATGAACTATTCTATAGTTACATTGTCACATACAATGAAGTGATGGTGCTTGCTTTGAACCAAGAGAAGAACCATGTGGCAGCAGAAACTATAGGGTTGATGGACTAACACAATGAAGCTAAGTGAACAAAAACATTGGTGCAAGCACACGGAGAGAAGAAGAAATGTTCTAGGAAAGCCACACGTAAGCATTAGTGCTGCTGGGAGTGGCGGGGCAGAGCAACCCCTTTATAGGCGTTGGGACCATGAGAAAGTTCTGGTTGCAAAAAAGTAGGGTGTGAATTTTAATTCGCCAAGCCTGGCTCATGGCTTGTCTTCCAGGTTTTCCTCTAAGAATTTTTAGATATATTTTCGAAAATTTAAATAATATTCACATTTCTTATTAATGTTGAAAGTGATGTTTTGTGCCTTCTTTGTGAAGTATAAATGAGATAATACTTTACCTACTATTATATATCTATATCTATACCTGATGTTCTATATCTATAAGACATCCATATATACTACAACGCATATGTAGAATACTGAAGTATATATGTACATATATATGGAGTATATGTACATATACACTACAGTACTATATGTACATATATACTGTATATCACTATATTATTGATGAGGATGATGTATGTGATATTGCTTGTGTTTTGCTAGGTGCAATGTTCTCTAATTTATCAATTGTTAAGTTGTTCGATTGATAGCTTTTTGGAGGAAGAATTAGCATGTCTTACACATTGAGACATGCCTGGCACACATAGGTACACTTTGATAGTGATATAAAGGTTAGTCATCCTATGAGTTGCCCTAATAAAAATAACATGTTATATAATGGCATTGTTTGTATCTGGTTATTCATCAAGTGTATTATATTTTTTTTATGTTGTGTTTTAATATTTTACATGGTATCAAACGTGACCCCAGGAAAAGGTAAACTGTACGGGAGGGGGTGTGTCGGAAACAGCTATAAACTCCTAGAAGGAGTGCATCCACTATGCACAAGCTACCAAGATTACCCATACATTGTGTGCTATGTAAATCTTCACTCACTCACTGTATGTTATCGAATCCATTACACTCCCACTGTGTGTTATTAAAAATATTTCTCACAAAGCTTAGGCCACGATTCCAACTATATTATTGTCATATGTGACCCATAAAATTGGATATTACTGAATCTGAGTTTTATTAGTTGGATAAGATGCTCTACGACCTTAAATACAAGCAAGAGGTGAGATATTGATTTCTCTATGAGCTCATAACAGGCTTGGCATAGCATTGAGCTATGAAATTTTTTGTTTTTTTTTGTTTTTAATTTGATTTGGTTGCTTGGATAGGGCATAAACCCTTCTTATCGTGGCGAACTAGATTACATTAGTGACAAACTGCATGCATTGAAATTGTGAAGTTGTGCAGAGAAGCTGGATGAGCTATTATAATGGCAATGGAGTGAAGGTAAGACATCTACTTGAACATCATGATGGGTGATTTTACAAGCATCCTGATGATGTATATTTGGTATTCTTGTTGATTTAACTCATGTTCATATGGTTAGTGTAACATTTGTTTACGATAGTGTTGAGATAAGATTTCATTGATGATGATAATGAGAGGTTAAAAAAAAATTATATGAAGTAGTAATCAAGTTTTCTTATTTGATATAATTTTTTGTGTACATGAGATATTCATAGATTTTATATTTCATAAATGATATTAATACTAGCTTTTAATTTTTAGTGCATTGAAGCAAGATTAACTATTCATGCTCACAACCATCACATATTCTTTCAAATGGTCATTTATTTTTTTTAAAAAAGTTTTCTTATAGTTTTCCAAAGCAAAAAAACGTAATAATAAATTTTAGTTCATGTGGGATATGTAGATTAGAAATTTTTTTTTTTGATTTTTGATAATAACCATTTCCATGCATCAATGGTTCAGTTGAACTAGAAAGGTGTAAGATATGGATAAGATAATGAAATATGAGAAGATAGGAAAATAGTGTGTGAGTGTGTTTGTTTGGACACATATAATTATACTATATTTATGCTATATGCATGTATATTGCATATATACATGCCTATGCATTTTTAAGTAAATGCAGAGAAATATCTGATGCATATGTGCATGATACACTACCAAAATTCATAGAATTACCGACCACTTTTTTAGTCACTAATTCGGTGTTTTTTGGTCGGTAAACAAAATAGTGATCATTTACCGACCAAAATATTTGGTCGCAATTTTTCTTAAGTCGCTAAATTTTTTACCGACAAAAAATTAGTCGATCAGTAAGTTACAGACCATTTGCCGATCCTATGCAGACAAAGATTTACCGACTATATTCTGACAATTTACCTACCGAATAAATAAGGTCAGTAGATGGTCTCTAAATGGTAGATAATTAACGACCATATACAAACCAATCACTGACAAATATTTACTGACTAAATTCCAACTATTTTCCGACCAAAAGTATTTGGTCGGTAAAAGGTAGAGGTGTCAAACGGGCCGGCCCAGCACGGCACGGCCCGTTTTTCACGAGCACGGTCGTGCTACCGTGCCGTGCCGGGCACGGCACGGTTAGTATATAGGCGAGCACGGCACGGCACGTAGGCACGGCAAGGCCGTGCCATGCCGTGTCGGGCCCGCTCGGGCACGCATTGGCCAAACAGGCCAGGCGGCACGGCCGGGCAGGCGGGAGCTGCAACGCGGGACCGGGTCAACCGGGGTCCGGGAGGCCGCACGGGCTGAAAATGGCAGATTAGAATTTTTTTTTTTTGTAAATTTTTTGATTAAGTAACCGTATAGACTATAGAATATTAGTAATAATTAAAAAAATATATTTTTTTGTAAAAATTATAAAATTTAAAATTAAATAAAACAAACAAATATTAGAAAAATTTTTTTTTTATTCAATTAAGTTTAGCTTTTTTTATTATTATAATTTATTAATTATATATTAAAATTTAAAGTTATTAATTTTTAAAATAAAATTTAAATCGTAAAATAATAAATAAATACATTAAGTTAGTAAAAATTAAAATTAAAAAAAAATTAAACTACACAAATGAAAAATTACCAATCATGCTTTTGAAACCAATAGTCCGAACAAAACAAGTATAAGTTTCAACACAACGTATGGTACAAAGTACAAACAAAGCGTATAAATAAAATAAATAAAAAAACATCGAAAAAAAAGAGCAGATGAGCATCAATCGTCAAGCGGCATATCATGAGAATCATCAGCCGCAACATCAAGATCAGTATCATATGGATCATCATCATCGGCAATCAGCTCCTCCGCCATCGTAGTGGATGTGGATGCGACTGCAGTGTCTGTCACAGTCCCAGCTTCAGCACGATCACTGATGCTAAATCTCGATTCCTCCCAATCCTTCAAACATACCAAGGCCTCAACCATATCTGGACGTAATCTCGATCTCCTATCCGAAATCACGTTCACTTCAACAGAAAAAGCAGACTCCGATACTACGCTCGACACCGAAGGAGTCAGTAGATCCCTTGCCATCCTAGATAGCACGAGATAGGCGGACTCATATGATTTCCACCACTGTAATAAATCAAGATTCTTATTATGAGAAGGTGATAGGATTGAGCAGTAATCGGTATCTAAGTACCGAGACAGCTCGCTCCTATGTGATGGTCCACCCCTACGTTTCCCCCTCGCTAGGTTAATGGAATAATCGTCATCTCCGAACAAGGTATCAGTGTCCGTACTCACAGTCTCACCACCACCACCACCATACCTAGTATCGTAGTATGTGAACAGGTCTGTCAACTTCTCGTAAATGAACCCTTCAGGTGGCTCTTCCAGGTTCATGCACGAGGAAATGAAAGTTAGGGTGTTTTCAACCCCTTCCACCTTAGCCCTAGGGTCCATGCATGCTGCGAGGCAATAAAGAGATGGAATGGTGGACCAGTACTTCAGGTACTTGGTCTCCATCTCTACAACCATATGGCTAAGCGTCGGGTCCGCTCGATACTTCCTAAACATGCTACTAATGTTGCATATGCAACGGAGTGCAATGCAAGTGGTGGGCGTATAAACTGACGAACACATGTTCATCGTGTCATAAAATATCTTCAGAAATTTCATAAATGAAATTCCCGAAGCCCAGTCAGTGTCGTCAATAATAAGTTCGCCACTCTTACTAATTACGTAGTCGGATATCACGTGTTCGTATCCAACACATGATTCCAACATCAGGTACGTGTAATTCCAACGATGTCTCACATCTGATTGGAATTTCTTCTTCTTAAGATTCGTAGACAAACAGAGATTAACAAACTCTTGTAGTCTGCGAGGAGTGCTAATATACTTGAGTGCATTGCGTATATTTTCCAACGCGGGGGAACAGACCTTCATACCCGCTTGAACTATCAGGTTAATAACATGACACATGCATCTGACATGAAAGAGCTCTCCTAATGGTGCGTCTCTAATATTCCTAACAAACATATTGATCGCTACTCCATTATTCACAGCATTATCGAAAGTGACACTAAAAATTTTATTTTGAATTTTATATTCCCTAAATATTTTCATCATACACTCAAAAATGGTCGGGCCATCATGAGGATGAAGAATCTCAGTGAATCCTAATATTTTTTTATTGATTGTCCAGTTAGAATCTACATAATGACTCGTGAGACATGCATAAGAAGAATCATCGTGACATGTCCATATATCGGACGTCACGGACACCACTCCACTAAATGCCAAAAATTCCTTAATTATTTTTTGTTTTTCTAACTTATATATCTTTAGTATGTCACTCCTAGATCTGGACCTAGGAATCCTATGATAGGATGGCTGAAAATAAGTCTGCATGATGCGCACTACCCTCGGATCTTCCGAAAATCTGATCGGAAGACCCATCAATGTGATGAGCTTGGCCATGCCGTCCCTACCCAACTCGTTGGAGTATACGAAGGGAGTAAACTTTGAGACTGAACTGGATCCAGTCTCAAAAAATGTAGTGCCAAGTTGGGTTTGCCTAGGATCTAAGGGTCCATGTTTTTTGGAGTATATTTCAGCATGCCTCTTGAGGTGCCCAGTCCCACATGTACTCTTGCATGTTAAAAGTCTCATACAATATTTGCACTGTGCCATTTCAAGTTCCTCACCCCTAACATCTACTTCTGTTACGATTTTAAAATGTGTCCAAACTATAGAAGTCTTCCTAGTTTTTTGTTTTTTAGAACTTTGGGTTGAGACGACAGGAGAAACCAAAGTTTCATGAGCCACAGACGTCTGTGTAACACTAACATTTTCATTTTCCAAATTTAAATACGTGTTAGGTGTATTTGTCATTTTTTATTTTTCGTAAGTTTTTCTAGAGAGAGAAGCTTTAGAGAGAGAAAGTACAAAAAATGTAAAATAAATTACCCGGTAAAAGCAATGAGGTCAGTCACGTGCAAGGTGCACCGCAGGAAGCTCTGATGTTCAAAACTCAAGTTGAGTTTCACGAAAATCCAAGCCGAAATCAAATTCACTAGGCCCGAGAGAGCGATGCATGGTTTATGTAAGAGAGAGAAAGTATTGAGAGGTTTTATGTTTTTGAAAAATAAAAATGTTATATGGAGGGGAGTAGAATTTATAGGCTAAAGAATGTTTTTTTTTATAAAAAAAGATATTTTTTTATTATTTTTTTGAATTTTTTTAAGATTTTTAAGGGGCAGAATCACAAGGACCGTTGGATTCTGCCCCCTAGCCATTGGAGGTGAATCCAAGGGCTGAAAATCGGTGAAGTTTGAATTTTTTTTTGCCGTTGGAATTGCTCGGATCGGTTCTATAATGAATGGGTAATGCCGTAAATCCGTAATGGGCGTCGGGTATCGGTATCGGCAGTAAAAAGACCGCGGGTCGGGTCCAATCAGACTTGACCCGCAGTCTTTTTCTCGGGGGGAGGCAAGGGGACGGCCGGCCCGGACGGGTCACGACTCACGACTCACGCCACGCCACAAGTGACACGCCGCCAGTGCCACGCGTGCATGCTTGAACCGGCACGGAAAGTTCTTAACCCGGGCACGGTTTAAGAACGTGCCGGGCCGGCCCAGGCACGGCCGAACCGTGCCGTGCCTCGTGCTGGGCCGGGCCGAGCCTGCACGTTTGACACCTCTAGTAAAAGGTCAAGAAATGGCTGGTAAAACCAAAAAAAATTGCGACTAAAAACTGATCAAAATCTAAATCATTTGTTGCTAATTGATCTCCAAAAGAATTACCGACCATTTGGTGACCTTTTACCAACCTTTGAAATTAACAAATTTTGGTCGATTTGGTCGCAATTCGGGCGGTAATTACTGACCAAATTTTTTTTTGTAGTATTTCTATAGTTGCTACAGAAACTAAAACATAAAACACAAAAAAATCATTTTGCTTCTTGTTTTGATTCAGTTACTGTAGAAACATTTACAGATAAAACAACAAAATAAAAATCCAATTAACTACAGCAAACAACTTTATATACTGCATATATATATTAAGAACATCAAGATAAAATAAAAAAATAAAATCCCAAATCAAAGTTTAAGGCATTGAAAAAAATGTGTAATACACTCAATCATCCAACTTAGTTTCATAATTGTTATGCTGTGACATTTCTGGTTCACACGGTGAGATGTCGGGTACTGGGGTAGAGCTATCTTTTGCTGCTAGTCCTAATGTGTTTGTTGCAGATACTGCTATAGGTGATGGAGTAGATGATGTAGTTGGATCATTATGCCAAACAATCCGAGATAGATCATCTGGTTTGAACTACAGTCCTCCTTCCTGAAACTTCTTTGTAAGCCAGTCAAAATGCATACGCAACTCATCCCTATCATCCTCATAGTCGATCATGCGTCGCATGGTATAAGCCAACTGAAACTGTATTGAATTTCATATCTTGTCCTAAAAATCCTCCATTTTCGAGAACAAATTCGAAATTAGTCCTGAAAATTCAGCTTCATAGTCTGGTCATCTATATGAGTAGAATGATGATGTAGATGAACCGATGCCACAGACGGGCATCTTTTCCTTGCCATCAACAGCCATATACCAAATTTGATTCCCATCAACTATTGGAGCTGATGAATTAGAACAACCTATTGCACCATCACATGAACCTGAAGTAGACTGGGAATATGCTTGAGACACAGTAGTTAACATTTTTTCAAATCTCGCTTAATAAAAATGTATGAAAAGTATTTTAATTTATATTCAAACATGATTTTTTTATTTAAACTTACATTTGTTACACGAGATCTCTGATCAACAAAAGTCTGATCATCATGAGCCTTCATGTGCATGTATCTGAATAAGCAAGGAGCACTAGACTTTTTACCCTCCTTGAATATTTATAATTACACACAATACATACGTTAATTATATTGAAAAAAAAAATTCTGTATGAGAAATGAAATTTAGGCATAATAAGTCAATTCACAAAGTAATATACATAAAAAGTATAAATTATAAATAATATCAATGCTCGTTCGTGCTCACGCATAGAGCGAGATCCACAATTATGTGTAGACATGCAACTACCCTCTTTAGCCCACTCTGAGCGATGATTACTTCTCTATTTATTACACCTCTTCTTATAATCCGAATTTTCTCATCTACTCCGCCACTCCTCAAAAACATGATCCGGGACACTTGAATCTTTTTCTTTCTTTATCAGCCATTCATCTTTCATCTCATATACGGTGTCTTTATACCGATTGGCAGCATATTTGTAGAACACACTTTTGACCGACTCCTTTGGTTGTGTCCACCTGTAAACTTTCTACAATTATAAATAAACAATTTTTAATTAGTGAACAAAAGAATAAATAAAAGATATAATTATTTTTAAGTAGTAATATTTACCTTAAATTCTCTCCAAATAAATAATTGGTCTGTATGTGTTAGTGACTTTCAATTATGTCCATTAGGTTTAAAGGACTTCCTGAAAATTATCCTCAAAATCCTAAAATGGAATTAGAAGGCTCTAACTTCGTCCTATAGAAAAATTTATTAGCAAGTATGAAATAAATAAATAAATTGATAAATAATTTGTTAAGTTTTATATCTTACGGATTATCAATTATTGGATCAAAATGAGCAATTGGGAGAGTCTCGTCTGTAGGGTGCTCTATGGAAGACTCACCAACATCTCCATCCTTTCCCTCCTCTCCCTCCCACATATCTTGATCATTCATCGAAATCTCACCACCATTATGTGGATCAATCAGCTGATGCTGCTGCTGCGGTACCTTCACAACCTTCTCTGTCTACTGTGGCATCTCTTCCACCCATGACCCTCTACCAGTTTCAGGCATACCTGAGGCTGTGCTGCCTATACCATAACTCATACAACCTTAAAATGTGCAGCCTATACCTCTTCCACGTGCCATACCTATAAAAAATACTTAAGGAAATGAAAATAAACAAAAATGATTAACAATTAAAATAACATAAAACTCACTTTCTACTCATTCTCATTAGAGTCATCCAAATCTGGTTTGCCTTCTTCAGATGTAGTACCATCATTTTCAAACTCCTCTTCATCACTCGTTTCTTCCTCATAATCAATTAAATTTTTATCAACATCTACATCCCCACTTGTATCCATCTCAGAAGAGGTGACTAAAAGGACGTCTTTGTTCTCCACCACAGCTTCAATTAAAATATCTTTGTCATCATTTTGAAAAGCTGGTTTTATGAAATCAGTACTTGGTGATGCAGGGATGTCAATTTGAGCCCTTTCTTTTATCTTGCACACAACTTTCCAATCCTTTTTAGGACCGTTCCGACTCGGATATTCACAATAATAAATCTGTGATGCTTATTCTGCTATGACAAAAGGTTCATATTTGTTGAATCATTTTTTATAGGGCACATTGACAAATTTATATCGAGGATGGACAATAATACCAACATGTGGTGTTGGATTGAACAATTAACATTTGAATAACACAGTTTTTTAAACTGGGAGGGCTTCTAATTCTAACTCGATCACTTCGACCAGAGTCACGTAATAGTCATATCCAGTTTCATTGTATACGGATCCTTTAATGCATACCCCCGTATTATCTGTTGTCTAGTATCTACCATTTAATTTAGTGTGAAATTTAAAACTATTCACATAGTAACTATTGTACGTTTTAACCTTTCTTAGGGACCCTCGTGCTATAGTTCGAAGATAATAATTGGAAATTTTATTTGCACGATCATGAACCTGTAATCAAAATTACGTAGATTGTTTAGATTATAATTATAAATTTTTATTAGAACAATACAATTATATTGAGTTTTTTATTATAAGTAAACATACATATTTTTCAAAAAATGATAGCAATTCTTTCTCCATCCCAGCATTGATTGCTTCTTCATTTATGTTTGGAAACTCTTTACATTTTTCTGTAACAAAATCAATAAAAAAAAGAAACTAAAAATATTTGTTATATTGATAGGAAATAGTAAATTATAATGCGTAATAGATGTCATTTGACAAATATGAAATACTTACTCAATGAATAGTAGAACATTTGGATAATTCATTAGGACATATAGATGAGGTGCAGTATATTCATAGTCTGCTAGATACATTTTTTCTTAAGCACCAATTGCTTTACCCAAAGGCTTGAAAATTTCAAATATTTCATTATCCACATTGTCATAAAGATAAACCTCATTCTGCTTTTCTTTAAGTGGAAGAGGTGGTTCACCTTTTTTGAAATAGAATGATGCAAATTTTGCTGCCTCATCCATAATATAACTTATTGATATAGAACCTTCAACTTGAGCCTTATTCATTATTGTATGCTTTATTTTCCTCAAGTATCTACACAAAAGATTATTAAAAATTACAAGTCATTTTTGTGTATATATAAATAAATAAATATATATATATATATAGGAAAAGAATTGGTTTAGCGAATTAATATTACCTTTCTAGAGGATACATCCAATGATAATGGATAGGACCAGCAATCCTTGTTTCGTAAGCCAAGTGCACTGGTAATGTTCCATTGAGTCAAAAAAAACTAGGAGGAAAGATTTTCTCAATATTGCATAAGATAAGAAGAATTTGTTCATCCAAATTCCTCAACTGCTCATTAGTCAATGAAGAAGAATTCAATTGCTTGAAGAATAAAGAAATCTCAATTATCGGCTCACATATTCTATTTGGTAGGAATTCTCGAACAACAATTAGTAACAACTTTTGCAAGAATACATCACAATCATAACTCTTCATGCCAAACATATTACATTTTTTCGCATCTACACATCTCTCCAGATTAGAAGCATCCACATATTTGGAAATCTAAGTTTTTTTACCCACTCCATCATAACCTTCTTATGTGATTTTTCAGAAGAAATGGCACATCAGGGTATTTTTTGGTGACAAGATTTTTTATAAATTTTGGACGACAATAATATTTATTCAACTCATCTTTTGACTTGTATATGTCCTTAGTTTTCCATGGAATGTTAAATAATGTATTGAAAATATTGTCAAAGACATTCTTCTCGATATGCATAACATCAAGATTATTCCTGAACACGTGTTAATGCTAGTAGGGCAAATCCAAGAAAATACTTCTCTTATTAGACCCAAAATTCTTAGATATAGCTGCATTCACAACATCAGCATCAACATCTATCACCTTCCTCAACCCTTTATTATTCAATTCCTGCAGAATATCATCCCCATATCTAACCCCGGGAATTGTTTAGTAACCTTTCTATTTTTAATGAAGTCTTTAGTGTTACGTCGATATGAATGATTAATAGGCAAAAACATCCGATGATTGTCGAACCACAACTATTTTTCACTCTTAGTTAAATTAAAAGTATCAGAATCTTTCATACAATGCAAACATGCCAACAAACTAGTTGTACTCCGCCTAGACATCATAGAATATGCATGAAAGTCATTTATGGTCCACATGAGGGAAGTGTGCATCTAAAAATGTTGCCATTTGGAAATATCTTAAGTTTGAACCCCAACATCCCAAAGATTTTTCAACTCCACTATCAATGGCTACAAGAAAACATCTATCTTCTCCTTTGGATTCATAGGCCCCGGCACTAACACAGTCAAAAACATAAATTCCTCATTCATACATAAGTCTGGAGGAAAATTATACGGGATCACCACCAAAGGCCACAAAGAATATTACGGTTCAGATTGACTAAATGGTTGAAAACCATCAGCAAATAAACCCAGCCTAATATTTCGAACTTCAGAAAAAAATCATGAAAACACCCATTAAAATTTTTCCAAGCAGGTGCATCGAAAGGGTGACACATCTTACCATCCTCCATATATTGCTCTGAATGCCACCTCATTTCATTAGCTATTGTGGTTAATGCATACAATTTCTACAACCAAGGTGTTATTGAGAAATAGTGCATCTTTTTATATAACACCTTCAACTTACACATATACAATCTATTTTCAGAACCCCTAATCTTTTGCTTGTACCGAGCATGCCCACATATTTTACAACTATTAAGGTCACTATCATCACCCAGTATATCATACCATTGTTCACAGATTAATGAATGAGCTGTATGATTAATCCCAAGCCTCTAACTAGCTTTTTCGTGCTGTAGAAATGCAATGGCATCTGATTATCTTATGGCAACAATCTTTGAATGAATTAGACATATCATCAAACCATGCATGTGAACACCTATGTCTGTACTTTATTTCTAACATCCTCATGGCTATAAAAAGTTGAGTATGCTTATAATTTCCTTCATATATATATTTGTCTCAAGCTCGAATCATATCATAGAAATTCCTTGCCTCAGCATCGGGTTCCTCTTTAGGGTTGAATTCAAGACAATAAGCATCAAAAACCATGTTATAGTATGTAGTGTGATTAATATTATCCGAGACCATCTGATCAGTTTCAATTACTGACATCCATACTAAACTTGTACACCTTTGGTGGACTTGCTTCTCACCATGGTATATCAAAACATAGTAATCTACAACAAAATAATTTCTATACAAATGCATCTTCACAGTCTCATTATTCAAAAACTCTTTATAATAACATTTAACTAAAGTGCAAGGACATCGGATATCTTACCACCATTCACACACTCAGAATGTCTCAGAGCAAACTCAAAAAATTCATAACCTTTATCCCCCCCATTCATTAGATAACATTCCTTTGATTATTAGACCCATGTAAATCCACTCATGATCATCTTTCATGACTAGTTAAAAAAATCATTTTATTTAACAAATGCAATTGTCTCTAATTATAGTTATATATATTTATATAGACATTTATTTAGATATACAAATATTTATATATAGTTATACATAAATAGTTTAAAATAATGTTTATGTTGTTATACATATAATTATAAATATAGTTGCATGTGGTTATACATATAGTTGCACATATAATTAAATGTATATTTATATATGTAGGTTTATAGATTTGTTCATTTAATTTTATATATTTATAGATATAGTAATGTATAGGTATAGATATAGTAAAATACTTTTTTATATGATACTATATATATATATATTAAATATAAGCTATAAATTTATTATTTAAATATAATTATGCATAAAACTTTTAAAGTTATACACATAGTAAGATGCAATTATTTATAGTTATATATTATTTTACATATAATATATATAGTTATAAATAGTTATATATAATAAAACATATGGTTATATATAGATATATTAATACAAATAGTTATAAGTGGTTATACATAAATATAAACAATGTTATACAAAATATTTTGTTTTAATTATTTTAATACATAAATGTATATATAGTTACAAATATAGTTATATATAATTATATAGACATTTATTTAGTTATACATATATTTATATATAGTTATACACATATAGTTTAAACTAATGTTGTATGTTCTTATACATGTATTTATAAATATAGTTACATGTGGTTATACATTTAGTTGCACATATAGATAAATGTATATTTTACATGTAAGTTTATATATTTGTTAATTTAATTTTATATATTTATACACATAGTAATGTATAAGTATAGATATACTAAAATACTTTTTATATACTACTATATACAAAAATATTTAAAATATAAGCTGTAAATTTAATATTTAAATATAATTATGAATAAAACTTTTAAAATTATACACATTGTAAGATATAATAATTTATAGTATATATTATTTTACATATAATATATATAGTTATAAATAATTATATATAATTAAACATATAGTTATATATAGATATATTCATACAAGTAGTTATAAGTAGTTATACATAAATATAAACAACATTATAAAATTTTGTTTCTTTAATTATATTAATAGATAAATGTATATATAGTTACAAATATAATTATGTATAATTATATAGACATTTATTTAGTTATACAAATATTTATATATAGTTATACACAAATAATTTAAAATAATGTTTATGTTGTTATACATATAATTATAAATATAGTTACATGTGGTTATACATATTGTTGCACATATAATTAAATGTATATTTATATATGTAGGTTTATAGATTTGTTCATTTAATTTTATATATTTATAGATATAGTAATGTATAGGTATAGATATAGTAAAATACTTTTTTATATGATACTATATATATATATATATATATATATTAAATATAAGCTATAAATTTATTATTTAAATATAATTATGCATAAAACTTTTAAAGTTATACACATAGTAAAATGCAATTATTTATAGTTATATATTATTTTACATATAATATATATAGTTATAAATAGTTATATATAATAAAACATATGGTTATATATAGATATATTAATACAAATAGTTATAAGTGGTTATACATAAATATAAACAATGTTATACAAAATATTTTGTTTTAATTATTTTAATACATAAATGTATATATAGTTACAAATATAGTTATATATAATTATATAGACATTTATTTAGTTATACATATATTTATATATAGTTATACACATATAGTTTAAACTAATGTTGTATGTTCTTAACTTCTTATACATGTATTTATAAATATAGTTACATGTGGTTATACATTTAGTTGCACATATAGATAAATGTATATTTTACATGTAAGTTTATATATTTGTTAATTTAATTTTATATATTTATACACATAGTAATGTATAAGTATAGATATACTAAAATACTTTTTATATACTACTATATACAAAAATATTTAAAATATAAGCTGTAAATTTAATATTTAAATATAATTATGCATAAAACTTTTAAAATTATACACATTGTAAGATATAATAATTTATAGTATATATTATTTTTCATATAATATATATAGTTATAAATAATTATATATAATTAAACATATAGTTATATATAGATATATTCATACAAGTAGTTATAAGTAGTTATACATAAATATAAACAACATTATAAAATTTTGTTTCTTTAATTATATTAATAGATAAATGTATATATAGTTACAAATATAATTATGTATAATTATATAGACATTTATTTAGTTATACAAATATTTATATATAGTTATACACAAATAGTTTAAAATAATGTTTATGTTGTTATACATATAATTATAAATATAGTTACATGTGGTTATACATATAGTTGCACATATAATTAAATGTATATTTATATATGTAGGTTTATAGATTTGTTCATTTAATTTTATATATTTATAGATATAGTAATGTATAGGTATAGATATAGTAAAATACTTTTTTATATGATACTATATATATATTAAATATAAGCTATAAATTTATTATTTAAATATAATTATGCATAAAACTTTTAAAGTTATACACATAGTAAGATGCAATTATTTATAGTTATATATTATTTTACATATAATATATATAGTTATAAATAGTTATATATAATAAAACATATGGTTATATATAGATATATTAATACAAATAGTTATAAGTGGTTATACATAAATATAAACAATGTTATACAAAATATTTTGTTTTAATTATTTTAATACATAAATGTATATATAGTTACAAATATAGTTATATATAATTATATAGACATTTATTTAGTTATACATATATTTATATATAGTTATACACATATAGTTTAAACTAATGTTGTATGTTCTTATACATGTATTTATAAATATAGTTACATGTGGTTATACATTTAGTTGCACATATAGATAAATGTATATTTTACATGTAAGTTTATATATTTGTTAATTTAATTTTATATATTTATACACATAGTAATGTATAAGTATAGATATACTAAAATACTTTTTATATACTACTATATACAAAAATATTTAAAATATAAGCTGTAAATTTAATATTTAAATATAATTATGCATTAAACTTTTAAAATTATACACATTGTAAGATATAATAATTTATAGTATATATTATTTTTCTTATAATATATATAGTTATAAATAATTATATATAATTAAACATATATTTATATATAGATATATTCATACAAGTAGTTATAAGTAGTTATACATAAATATAAACAACATTATAAATTTTTTTTTCTTTAATTATATTAATAGATAAATGTATATATAGTTACAAATATAATTATGTATAATTATATAGACATTTATTTAGTTATACAAATATTTATATATAGTTATACACATATAATTTAAAATAATGTTGTATGTTGTTATACATGTAATTATAAACATTACAAAAAAATGTTCATTTTGCTAGGAAATTTTAGCTAGGGATTAATCCGTAGCTAAATTGCGAGGGATTAGCTAGGGAATAACAAGGGATTTATGATTTTTCTTTGAAATAAAAATTTGCAACGGATTAGTGATGAAATATTTGTTGTCAATTTCGCTAATGAAAAGTGGGGAATTTAGCGACGGATTTAGCGAAGGATTAGCGACGACAAATTATCGTAAATTCTACTCAAGAAAAGTGATGAATTTAGTGCCAGATTAGCGATGGAAAATTTTCATAAATTCTACTCTAGAAAAGAGGCGAATTTAGAGATGGATTTAGCGACGGATTAGCCACGGAAAATTTTCATAAATTCTACTCAAGAAAAGTGTGGTATTTAGCTACGGATTTAGTGACATAATTTCCCTAACTAATAAAATCCAGAATTTAGTGATGGAATTTGCAATGGATTTTCCCTAGCTAATAAAATCTAGAATTTTGCAAAGGATTTAGCGAATGATTTTTCCTAATTAATAAAATCCATAATATAGTGACAAATTTAGTGAGAGGTTTTCCCTAGCTAATAAAATCCATGATTTAGTGACGGAATTAGCGACGGATTTTCTCTAGCTAATAAAATCCATAATATGGCGACATATTTATAGACGGATTTTTCCTAGCTAATATAATCCAGAATTTAGCAACAAATTTAGCGAAGGAATATCTCTAGCTAATGAGATCTATAATTTAGCGATGGATTTAGCGATGGATTTTCTTCAGCTAATAAAATCATGAATATAGCTATGGATTTTGAGATGGAATTTTCCTAGCTAATAAAATTTGGAAAATAGCTACAGATTTAGTGACGAAATTTCCCTAGTTATTTACATCCGGAACATAGCGACATATTTCAGCGACGGAATTCCCTAGCTAATTACATCCGGAACATAGTGACAGATTTTAGCAAGAGAATATCCCTAGCTAATTATACCCCAAAATATTGCGACAGATTTAGTGATGAAATTTCCCTAACTAATTAATTACTAAAAATAGCGACATAACTTCCTTAGCTAATACTTCCTGAATATAGTGACGGATTTTTAAGACGGATCTTCCCTAGCTAATTAAATCCGGAATATATTGTCGGATTTAGCGATAGAACTTACCTAATTAATTAAATTCGAAATATAGCGAAGGATTTAGTGACTCATCTTTCCTAGCTAATTAAATCCCGAACATAGTGGTGGAATTTCTCTAGCCAATATTTAATTTTTTAAATTTTCTATTAGTTTTAATATTTTATTTAATTTTGTTTATTAAATATATGTTAATGGTCTATAGATGAGCAATTCGTGAAAAATACATTCTCCTCAAAAAATCATAAAAAAAATGATATTATAAATAAATAATTTAAAAATATAAAAATATAAAAAAATTATATTAATAAGGGCTAAAATAACTTTTGTTATGATGTATTAATTTTTTAAAAAAGTATACAAAAAATTTTTCTAAAATTTTTAATTAAGAAACTAAATAATTTGTATTTAAGTAACATTAAATAATAAATTCAATAAGTATAATAATTTTTTTCGATATTTAAAAAATTAAATTAACAATATAATTTCTACTAATATAAATGTAAATTAATTAATTATATGATAAAATAGAAAATATTTTCAAAAATATTTGATTTGACAAATAAACTAGTAAATATTAATATTATTATAAGTATAAAAAAATTTTATGATTATAGGAAACTTTTAAAAAAATGAATAATAAATATTTTAAAAATCTAGAAATATAAAAAATATATAAAATTTTCATTAAAGTTAAAAGAAAATGAATTAATTTTTTATAAATAAATACATAGATGCTTGCTCCTACAAAAATTTATACAAATTAAATAATTGAGTAATATTTTTACAATTAGCTTTTAACATTTATTATTTTTATTAAAATAATAAATATAACTTTTTTTAATTATCTTCTCACTTTATGTAATTTTTTGAATTTTAAAAATTATTAATGATATCAAATAATATGAAATTTTATGCCTTTAAATTATTTCATATGATCTTTGTAAAAATTAATATGAATTCTTAAAAATTTATAACCATAAAATATAAATTTTTATATATTTTTTAACATTAAGAGAATTTTATAACTCTTAGGTGAGTGGCTAGAAGACAAATTATCTTTTCATTTATGTCTTATTATATGAAGTTTATTAATTTTGTACCTATTGATATTTTTTTATAAGGCTAAACATATTTTTTTATTGTTTATATATCTATTGTTTAATTAATATTATAATAAAAAATTGTAAAGTATTTGTTTTTCATTTGTACCTTGCTACACGCATATTAATTTTGTTGAAAAAATTGTGATCAAAAATATAATTAATGAGTATTTTTGTATTATATTTATATTGTTTATTTAATGTTTTAATAATTAAAAATATAAATATTTTCCTAAATATACATTTTGTCTTTTGATGCCAAAGCATCTCTAAAACTTGAACCAAATTCCTCCACATTCCACCATCTATCTCTCGACGCCGACACAACAAAATTTAATCGATGTTTAAGTTTTAATTTGTTATTGATTTGAGGTATGTTTTATATATTTATTCTTCATTGATTATATTGGATTGCTTAATTGAAGATTAAGCATATTGATTCTATTTTTTTGTTTCTGAAAATCTTTTTTAATCACAATGGTATGCTTGGATTGCGTATATAAACTTATTCATATAAATACGTCATGCATTTGTGATATAATACATTGTCATTGTGTTTCATTTGATGGTGACAGTATACAAAAACAATATATAAATAGAATATATACTTAGGTATGCCGACTTGATATCTACAAAAATAGTATACATCAATATGCATGTGTATTTTATACTAGCTAGTATACATACTTAGGTATGCCGACTTGATATCTAAATAACTGGTATACATACTTAGGTATGCCGACTTGATATCTAAATAACTGGTATACATACTTAGGTATACTGACTTGATATCTACATAAGTAGTATATATTTATACATCAATATAAATAGTATACATACTTAGAAATGCCGACTTGATATCTACAAAAATAGTATACATCAATATCCATGTGAATTTTATACAGCTAGTAAACATATTTAGGTATGCCAACTTGATATCTACATAACTAGTATACATACTTAGGTATGTCGACTTGATATCTACATAACTAGTATACATACTTAGGTATGCCAACTTGATAGCTACATAACTAGTATACATTTATATATCAATATAAATAGTATACATACTTAGGTATGCCGCCATAACTATATATAAATAGTATACAAAAATAGTATACATAAACATGCGTGTATTTTAAATAAGTGTATTAAAACATACCTATACATGAATATGCGTGTGTGATATAATTTGAATTTTTTATATAAGTGTATTTTACTATATATATATAACTAAAAAATAGGATACATAAACATTATTATATAAATTTAACAACGTATATTTAATATACATATATACACACATTTATATATAACAATATATAAATCTATTTAACAATATGTATATAAACATATTACTATATATAAATGTATTTATCTACATTAATATACATAACTATATATAAACAATATACAAAAACAATATACATAAACATAACTATATATAAATATAACTATGTATATTTAATATACATATATATAAATAGATATATAACTATATATAAATGTATTTAACAATATGTATATCAACATATTACTATATATAAATGTATTTATCTACATCAATACCTATATATAGTCATATGTCTAAATATATATAATTACATGAAAAAATATATATAACTAAATCTACAACATTTATAACTATATGCTTCAGAAACATAATATCCATTCATATCATTCATTTCATTGATACATGTTTTTTTGGATATTGTATAAATCTTTATCATTTTCCCATATATTTTAGGAACTTGAATTTAATTCTTTCAGTCTTAAATATTTTTTTATTATATTTTTATATGTTTGTATAAATCATTATGATTTAATATGTTTAGGGTTTTTATTTTTGTTTCACTTAATATCATTTAACTAAAATTGATTTGTAATAAAATGTTAATTAGTTAAAATTTATTTTGTAACGTTCAAAACAAATCACAATATGTTTGTGTAATAAATATTATAAAAAATTTCTAAATTATATATGTGATGTATTTTCAATTTACAAAGAAAAACATTAAAAATAAAATTTATTTACGAAATAAAATTTGTACCTCATAATATTCAATATGTTATATTTATTATAAATAAATAATATTTGAAATGTATCTATTAATTACAAAAAAACAATGTAATGTATTAAATTAAAAAAAATAAAAAATTTATTTTAAAAAATAAATTCATATATTATTATGGTCATTTATATATTTTGAATAAAATAAAATAATTTTTACTTGTATAAAAATGTACTCTTGTATTTATATGGTAATCTATTTTGATTGAACATAATTAAATAAATAAATAATTTTATATGAAATATTAAAGGCATGTATTTATATGAACTACATTATATTTGTTTGAATTTTGAAGTTTCTAAAAATTTATTAATAACAATAAATAATAGGTATGAATTTATTATAGACATTAATATTTTAATAAAAAAAGTATATAGACAAACAAAAACAATATTATTGATTTATGAATTATATTTTCATTTTTAACATAATAATAGAACCAATATAATTTACAGATATGTCAATTTCATTTATTTATATGATTATAATGATAGTTATTTTAATATAAATATTAAAAAAACAACTATTTAAATATAATAGAAGCTCATATATTAAATTCATAATTTCAATTTACGCATTAATATGCTTCACACACACACACGATTACACATAAACAAACACAAATATTTGTTTTAAATATAAAAAAGTTATAATATTTTATAAATTATGTACATTATTTAATATTTTATTTTAATTAAATTTACAAAATCAAAAAATTTAAATACATTTACACACACACAGACACAGAAACAAACACACACATATATATAATAGGTTCATGTGTAACAGTAAAAATACATTATGTATATAGGTATATGTGTGTGTTTGTGTGGGTGTACAGTAATATATGCATGCATATAAGTATATACACACAACTTTGAAACTGTAGATACATATGTGAATATATACAAAAGTCCAAAAATGTGTATGCTGATATATAATGTATATTAATGTATATTAATGTATAAATGTGTGTGTGTGTAGGGTAATGTATATGCACTTATATATTTATGCATATATATGTAAATATCAACATTAATTTTGAGAAGAAAAATACTTGAGCACATAAATATTAACATGTTCCACAAATTCGTGAGAGGAGCAAAAAGTGACATTATTGCAAGATACAACAATTCTCCCATCTATAACACTTTGCCTCAAATTTTGATCAGAGTAATACTTGCAATGATAAAGGTGTATTTAAAACTAAATACCATGGTATTACATTTTCATTCAATAGTATAATTTGTTCTAATAAAAAAATCTATATAATATCTTCTTCAACAACTTTTCAATCTTCTTTTTCTAGTCTTGATAAGCTATTTTCTTATATGTATATTTCTTATCTAATATCGCTAGTTCAAACTATTTTAATAGTAAAATCAATCAAATCAATCTAGGATTGACATCTTACTTTTCTATGAGATATTTGATTATAGAATATTTAGTATATACTATGACTTTGGTCCCCACTAAATATGATATTAATTTGCCAAAAGAAAAGATTGTTGATACAAGTTCTTTCTCTATATTTGTGTAATTCAATTGGGCATTTTAGCGTGTGTTGTTATCATTGTAAATGATAGCTATTTATAAATATTTGTATAACTATATAAAACTCTTCATAATTATATTTAACTATATTTGTAACTATGTAGACTATTTTTTTAACTATATTAATAACTATATATAACTATTTTTCAAACTATATAATATTTTATAACTATATGAGTAATTCTATATAACTATATTTTTAACAAAATATATCATATGTATAATAATATATAACTATATATAATTGTATTTTACTATACGTATAACTTAAAAATATAATATATAACTATATCTTTAACTACATACCTATTTATAACTATATGTATATAATTATATATAAATATTTGTATATCTATGTAATACTCTATATAATTAAATATAACTACTTTTTGTATCTATGTAGACATATATGTATTCATATAATTAAATATATATATGTATTTATAACTCTGTATATATTTATGTATAACTACTTATAACTACTTGTATGAATATATGTATATATAATTATATGTTTAACTATATATAACTCTATTTTTAATTATATATGCTATAGGTATAAGAACATATAAAGGTTGACCTCTCTCTCTAGTGACCATCTCTTGAGGTATATTTATTCTTTTTATTTCTCTCATAAATCTATTTATTGCCATACTACAAAGAGATTGGATTTAGTGGAAGAAATGGGGTTTACGTTCACAAAGTTGTTCAACATGCTCTTTGCCAACAAGAAGATGTGGATTTTGATGCTAGGTCTTGATGCTATAGGAAAGAAAACCATTCTGTATAAGTTGAAGCTTGGTGAAATTATCACCACAATTCCTAATATTGTCTTCAATGTAGAGACTATTTAATACAAAAACATCAATTTCATTGTGTGAGATGTTAGGGGTCAAGACAAGATTCACCATTTCTAGAAAGATTACTTCCAAAAAAATCCAAGGTCTCATATTTGTGGTGGATAGCAATGATAGAGATCTAGTAGTTGAAGCCAGAGATGAGTTGCATAGGATGCTAAACGAGGAAAAGCTTTGTGATGCAGTTTTACTAGTATTTTCCAATAAGCAAGATCTTTCCAATGTAATGAATGCAGTTGAAATTACTGACAAGCTAGGACTTCACTCTCTTCTCCAAAGCCATTGGCACATTCAGAGCACCTGTGCTAGCTCTGGAGAGACCCCTACGATGGTCTTTATTTGATTTCCAATTACATTGCCAGCAAATCATAAACAATTTTAGCATGATTAGGGAAACTTTGTTGACATATCTGGATGTGGATCTAATTTTTACCTATTTTGCTTGAGTTTTGTTCTGTTAAGTGGATGACATCATCTATTTCTAGGGGGATTCAAATTGTATTTATATCTATATATTGTATGCCTAAAATACTAGACAACATTTACATTGTTCTCATCTGTTGTAAGTCTAACTTGTTTGTTTTCTATTTTGTGTCTTTTTGCCTTTGGATCCCAAAGGTATAAAAACATATAACTATAAATAATATCTTTGACTATATGTATAACTTTACAATATTATACATAACTATATTTAAAAATATAATCAACAACAAATATTTAATATACATTTTTATATATTAGTATATAAAAAATGTATTTTACCAGATATATTCTTATAGATAACTATATGTATACATATATAAAATTATATATATATATATATATATATATATATATATATATATATATATATATATATATATATATATATATATATATCTACATGTATAAATATAAGTATAACTATATGTGTAACTATATGTATGACCACATGTAACTATATTTATAATTACATGTATAATAACATACAACATTATATGTAACTATATGTGTATAACTATATATAAATATTTCTATAACTATATATAAATATTTGTATAACTATATAACACTTTATATAATTAAATATACCTATATCTGTAACTATGTATACATATAAGTAAATTTATATATTTATTTATAACGTTATATGTTTATGTATAACTATTTGTATGAATATATTTATATATAACTATATGTTTAAATATATAATAAATATTAATAGCTATATATACTATATCTATAATAACATATAACTATAAATAATTGTATCTTATTAAATATATAACTATAAAAGTTTTATATATAACTATATTTAAATATATTATTTACATCTTATATATAATATACATTTGTATATATTAGTATATAAAAATGTATTTTACTATACCTATACATAAATAAATGTATAAATATATAAAATTATATGAATAAATATATATTCCTACATGTATAAATATAAGTATAACTATATGTGTAACTATATGTATAACCACATGTAACTATATTTATAATTACATGTATTAAATCATAAAACTTTATGTTTAATTATATGTGTATAACTATATATAAAAATTTGTAAAACTAAATAAAAATTTATATAATTAAATATAACTATATTTTTAACTATTTATACATATATGTATACATATATGTAAATCTATATATTTGTTTATAACATTGTATATATTTATGTATAACTAAATATAACTACTCGTATGAATATATATATATATAAATAAATAAATAAATAAATATATATATATATATATATATATATATATATATATATATATATATATATATATATATAAAAATAACTCAATGTTTAACGATATATAAATTTTTATAACTATTTATATTATATGTATAATAACATATAACTATAAATAATTCTATCTTACTATATGTAAAACTATAAAAACATTATACATAACTATATTTAAATATATAATTAATAACATATATTTAATATACATTTTTATATATCAGTATAAAAAATATATTTTAGTATATCCATACCAATACATAACTATATGTAGAGGTGTCAAACGGGCCGGCCCGGCACGGCACGGTTTGTATATAGGCGGGCACACCTTGGCCATACAGGCCAGGCGGCACGGCCGGGCAGGCGGGAGCCGCGACGCGGGACCGGGTCACCGGGGTCCGGGAGGCCGCACGGGCTGACCGCTGACGGACAGGCAGATGGCTCATGGCAGATTAAATTTTTTTTTATTTTAAATTTTTTGATAAAGTAACCATATAGAGTATTAATTATTAAATATAATTTTTTGTAAAAATTATAAAAATTAAAATTAAATAAAACAAACAAATATTAGAAAATTTTTTTTTATCAAATTCAATTTAGTTTAGCTTTTTTTTTATTTATAATTTATTAATTATATATTAAAATTTAAAGTTATTAATTTTTAAAATAAAATTTAAATCGTAAAAAAGATAAATAAATACATTATGTTAGTAAAAATTAAAATTAAAAAAAAATTTAACTACACAAATGAAAAATCACCAATCATGCTTTTGAAACCAATGGTTCGAACAAAACAAGTATAAGTTTCAACACAACGTATGGTACAAAGTACAAACAAAGCATATAAATAAAATAAATAAAAAAACATCGAAAAAAAAGAGCAGATGAGCATCAATCGTCAAGCGGCATATCATGAGAATCATCAGCCGCAACATCAAGATCAGTATCATATGGATCATCATCATCGGCAATCAGCTCCTCCGCCATCGTAGTGGATGTGGATGCGACTGCAGTGTCTATCACAGTCCCAGCTTCAGCACGATCACTGATGCTAAATCTCTATTCCTCCCAATCCTTCAAACATGCCAAGGCCTCAACCATATCTGGACGTAATCTCGATCTCCTATCCAAAATCACGTTCATTGCAACAGAAAAAGCAGACTCCAATGCTACGCTCGACACCGGAGGAGTCAGTAGATCCAATGCCATCCTAGATAGCACGGGATAGGTGGACTCATATGATTTACACCACTGTAATAAATCAAGATTCTTATTATCAGAATGTGATAGGATTGAGCAGTAATCGGTATCTAAGTACTGAAACAGCTCGCTCCTATGTGATGGTCCACCCCTACGTTTTCCCCTCACTAGGTTAATGGAATAATCGTCATCTCCAAACAAGGTATCAATGTCCGTAATCACAGTCTCACCACCACCACCACCACCACCACCATACCTAGTATCATAGTATGTGAACAGGTCTGTCAACTTTTCGTAAATGAACTCTTCAGGTGGCTCTTCCAGGTTCATGCACGAGGAAATGAAAGTTAGGGTGTTTTCAACCCCTTCCACCTTAGCCCTAGGGTCCATGCATGCTGCGAGGCAATAAAGAGATGGAATGGTGGACTAGTACTTCAGGTACTTGGTCTCCATCTCTGCAACTATATGGCTAAGCGTCGGGTCCGCTCGATACTTCCTAAACATGCTACTAATGTTGCATATGCAACGGAGTGCAATGCAAGTGGTGGGCGTATAAACAGACGAACACATGTTCGTCGTGTCATAAAATATCTTCAGGAATTTCATTTATGAAATTCTTGAAGCCCAGTCAATGTCGTCAATAATAAGTTCGTCACTCTTAATATTGACATAGTCAGATATCACGTGTTCGTATCCAACATATGATTCCAACATCAGGTACGTGTAATTCCAACGATGTCTCACATCCGATTGGAATTTCTTCTTCTTAAGATTCGCAGACAAACAGAGATTACCAAACTCTTGTAGTTTGCGAGGAGTGCGAATATACTTGAGTGCATTGCATATATTTTCCAACGCGGGGGAATACACCTTCATACCCGCTTGAACTATCAGGTTAATCACATGACACAGGCATCTGACATGAAAGATCTCTCCTAATGGTGCGTCTCTAATATTTCTAAGAAACATATTGATCGCTACTCCATTATTCGTAGGATTATCGAAAGTGACACTAAAAATTTTATTTTGAATTTTATATTCCCTAAATATTTTCATCATACACTCAAAAATGGCCGGGCCATCATGAAGATGAAGAATCTCAGTGAATCCTTATATTTTTTTATTGATTGTCCAGTTAGAATCTACATAATGACTCGTCAGACATGCATAAGAAGAATCAACGTGACATGTCCATATATCGGACGTCACGGACACCACTCCACTATATGCCAACAATTCCTTAATTATTTTTTGTTTTTCTAACTTATATATCTTTAGTATGTCACTCCTAGATGTGGACCTAGGAATCCTACGATAGGAAGACTGAAAATAAGTCTGCATGATGCGCACTATCCTCGGATATTCCGAAAATCTGATCAGAAGACCCATCAATGTGATGAGCCTGGCCATGCCGTCCCTACCCAACTCGCTGGAGTATATGAAGGGAGTAAACTTTGAGACTGAACTCGATCCAGTTTCAAAAAATGTAGTGCCAAGTTGGGTTTGCCTAGGATCTAAGGATCCATGTTTTTTGGTGCATATTTCGGCATGCCTCTTAAGGTGCCCCAGTCCCACATGTACTCTTGCATGTTAAAAGTCTCATACAATATTTGCACTATGCCATTTCAAGTTCCTCACCCCTAACATTTACTTGTGTTATGATTTTAAAATGTGTCCAAACTACAGAAGTCCTCCTAGTTTTTTGTTTATTAGAACTTTGGGTTGAGACGACAAGAGAAACCAAAGTTTCAGCAGCCACAGACGTCTGTGTAACACTAACATTTTTATTTTACAAATTTAAATACGTGTCAGGTGTATTTGTCATTTTTTATGTTTTTTATTTTTTCGTAAGTTTTTCTAGAGAGAGAAGCTTTAGAGAGAGAAAGTAAATAAAAACGTAAAAAAAATTACACGGTAAAAGTAATGAGGTCAGTCACGTGCAAGGTGCACCGCAGGAAGCTTTGATGTTCAAAACTCAAGTTGAGTTTCACGAAAATCCAAGCCTAAATCAAAATCACGAGGCCCGAGAGAGAGATGCACGGTTTATGTAAGGGAGAGAAAGTATTGAGAGGTTTTATGTTTTTGAAAAACATAAATGTTATAGGGAGGGGGGTAGATTTTATAGGCTAAAGAATGTTTTTTTTTATATAAAAAGATAATTTTTTATTATTTTTTTGAATTTTTTTAATATTTTTAAGGGGCAGAATCACGAGGACCATTGGATTCTACCCCCTAGCCGTTGGAGGCGAATCCAACTGCTGAAAAGCGGTGAAGTTTGAATTTTTTTTGGCCGTTGGGATTGGTCGGATCTATGGCCATAGGGTATCGGCTGTCGGGACCGCGGGTCGGGTCCAATCAGACCCGACCCGCGGTCTTTTTACCGGGGGGGGCAGGGGACGGCCGGACGGGTCACGCCACGCCACACGTGACACGCCGCCAGCGCCACGCGTGTCTGTGTGAACCGGCACGGGACGGACCCGTGCCGGCGTGCCGTGCCAAGGCACGGCACGGGCTGTTCTTAACCCCGGCACGGTTTAACAACGTGCCGGGCCGGCCCTGCACGGTTTAACAACGTGCCGGGCCGGCCCTGCACGTTTGACACCTCTAACTATATGTATAAATAAATGAAATTATATGAAAAATTATATATACATACATGTATAAATAAAAGTTTCACTATACGTGTAACTAGAGGTGTCAACCGTGCCGGGCCGGCCAGGCCCGGCACGAGGCATGAGGCACGGCACGGTTCAGCCGTGCCGTGCCGTGCCTGGCCAGGCACGGTTCGGCCCACGGCACGGCAACAAACCCATGCCTCCCCTCCCGCAAAAAAAGACCACGGGTCGGGTCAAATTCGACCCGACCCGCGGTCCCCATTTCCCGAACCGCTCGGACAGGTTTGCCCGAGCGGGCCAGGCGAGGCACGGCACGGCCCGTCGTGCCTGCGGGCCGTGCCGAGCCCAGTTTTTTTAAAAATGGGCCGTGAAAAATGGGTCGTGCCGTGCCGGGCCGGCCCGTTTGACACCTCTACGTGTAACTATATGTATAACCACATGTAACTATATTTATAATTATATGTATAAAAACATACAACATAATGTTTAACTATATGTATATAACTATATATAAATATTTGTATAACTATAAAAAACTCTATAAATTATATATATCTTTATTTTTAATTATTTATACATATATGTAAATCTATATAATTGTTTATAACTTTGTATATATTTATTTATATTTACATAAAACTACTTGTATGCATATATTTATATATAATTATATGTTTAACTATATGTAACTATTTATAACTACATTTGCTATATGTATACTAACATATAATTATATATGAGATAATACTAATTTGTTGCACTAACTTGAAATAAAATGGCTAAAGATATAATATCAACAATATGTATGCACATAGCATGAGAGTATCCATTGATTAGGCTCATATATGGTATAATACAAATAAGGGTCGTACTCTTACCTAGCCCCAGCCCTTGGGCCTCATGCTCAAATATGAACTTATGTATAATAAAAGATGTAATATTTCATAGGTTTGTACTGAAAAAATTTTATTTTCTTTTATATAATTCTTCATTCTAACACTGCACTCTCTGTGTGTCTCTCTGTCCCTCTCTATTTCTTTCTATCACTCTCTTCCTCTTTTTTTTAAGTGTCACACACTCACTCTTATTAATTTTTTTCTTGCTGTTCTTTTTTGCATGTTCTCTCTATCTCTCTCTCCCTCCCCTCTCTTCCTCTCTCTCCCCCTCACTTCCTCTCTCTCCCCCTCTCTCCCTCTCTCTCTTCCTATTTCCCCCTCTCTCCCTCTCTCCCCCCTCTCCTTCTCCCTTCACCATTTCTCTCCCCCCCTCTCTCTCTCTCCCTCCTTCTCACTCCCTCTCCCCTCTCTCTATCTCCCCACTCTCCCCATTTCTCTGCCCCTTTTTCTCCCCACCCTTTCTCTCTCACTCTCTCTCTCCCCCTCTCCTCCTTCAAACTTTAAATGTCTTATTTTTTGCTTTCCTTTCTTGTGTATTATCATATTTTGCTCCCTTTATCTAGTATTACAATGATATATATTTTAATCTTTATCGTAATAAAAATTACTTTATCTATTCATGTAGATTCTACAAATGCATTGCCTCGATATTCATGATATTTAATTTTTAAATATTCATCTATAAGTAATTTTATTTAATTATTTGTATATTTTGAAGTAATAGAATGTTTTATTCAAAATAATGACTGGGCATTATTTTTTGTATATAAAATAGGGAAAAATGAGTTCAGATCATCAATGGATGTACAAAAGGTTTATTAATGGATTTTTGAATAAAGATCTTTTGACTAGGCTTGAAATATTCATCAATTTTACATGTAGTCAATCGAGATTGATGGATGGAGAAATAATTAAGTGTTCATGTAATCATCGCAAGTGTCACAATATTTCTTTTCGTAATGCAAACACTATGAGATACCATTTGAGCAAAATGAGGGTACTAAATCATTTGCTTGTAGTGAAGAATCATCAAACACATTCCATAAAATGATCATTGAAGCTGATGGTGCTAACTTCAATATGGATAACATGGATGAACAACTTAATCCTGAAGCTCATAAATTTTATGAAATGCTTAAAGCTGCAGATAAAAAGTTGTGGTCTGGTTGTAAAATACATTCGTAATTGTCACTTGTAGCTCAACTTATGAGCATTAAGTTAAAAAATCATATGTCTGAGAAATAATTTGATCAGGTGGTAAAACTTATGAAGGAGATTGTTCCGGATAATAATTTGATCGCTAATAACTTTTACAACACTAAGAAGTTACTATGAGGAATAGGTCTACCAGTGGAAAAAACTGATTGTTGTTTAAATGGATGTATGTTATATTGGGGTGGTGATAGTGATTTAATTAGCTATAAGTTTTGTGATCATCCTCGATTTAAGAAGGCACCTTGTGTTGTAGATATGCGACAAAAATTAAAGGTTGTCTTTAAGAAGATATGTTATTTTTCATTAATTCCTCGATTACAGAGACTATATGTATCAAATGCTACAGTAAATGATGTGAGGTGACATTTTGAGCATGAGGTTGAAGAAGGAGTAATGCAACATCCACCAGATTCACTTACTTGGAACCATTTTAATAATATACATCAAGATTTTGTTGTAGAAAGTCAAAATGTAAAATTGGGTCTTTGCACTGATTGATTTCAGCCATTTAGGCAATCTGGACAATAGTATTCAACATGGCCAATGATAGTGACACCTTATAACTTGTCTCCGTAGTTGTGTATGAAGGAGTAATATATGTTTTTGTCAATATTGGTTCTAGGGCCAAAAAAGCTATAAGGCATGCTGGATGTTTTCTTACAGCCTCTTATTGCATAGTTAAATCATTTGTGAGATGTTTTCTTACATCCTCTTATTGTAGAGTTAAATCATATGCGGCAGCTCTTATATGAACGGTAAGTACTTTGTTGCATATTCAATTTTTTCTAGCTGGAGTCTACAGGATGATTCACATGCTCGTATTGCATGGCAAATTCTGATAATTTAGCCTCAAATTTAGTGGTAAACAGTCATAGTTTGATAACTATCATAAGTTTCTACCTACGAATCATCCATTTTGAAGAAATTGAACTGCATTTTAAAAAAATAAAACTATGATGATAGTTGCACCCGTAGTTCATTTAGGAGATGATATTATGATAGAGATTAAGAGGTTGGGTTTGAAGAAGGTAACTAAAAAGGATGCTTCTGAAAGTAATGGACCAATAGGCAAATATTTGGTTGGAGGAAACGTAGTATATTTTGGGACTTCCCATATTGGGAGTCCAATTTAATTTGTCATAACTTTGATGTAATTCATATTGAAAAAAAATGTGTTCGAAAGTGTTTTCAACACTGTCCTTAATGTAGACGGAAAAATAAAACAAACTTTATTATCAAGACAAGAGCTGAATGATTACTGTCGGTGTCCTAAATTGAAACTGAATGAGGCAATAAGAAAATTTCCCGAAGCTTGCTACACACTTGATAAGAAAGCAAGACAGATATTGTGTGAATTTGTTAAAAATTTGAAATTCCCTGATGGATATGGGTCAAATATTGTGGGTGTCCTGAATTGCTACGTAGATATGAAGAATCTTAAGTTATTTGGAATGAAAAGTCATGACTGTCATGTATTTATGCAGAGATTAATACCAATTGCATTCCATGAATTATTTCCCATAAGTGTTTGGAAGGTCCTTATAGAACTTAGTTTGTTTTTCAAATAGCTAACTACAACCACAATCAAAATAGATAACATGGTAAGGCTGGAGAATGACATTCCACTTTTTATTTCTAAGCTTGAACTGATATTCCCACCCAGTTTTTTTGACTCAATGGAGCATTTGCCGGTTCATTTGGCATATGAAGCAAGAATAGTAGGGTCAATGCTATACATGTGGATATATTTTTTTGAGAGGTAAATACATATAATTTGCTGTGTTTTATTATTTCATACATAACGTAATATTGTAATTTAATATAATTGAAACCTAGCATTGTGGTTGTAGGTATCTTTTTAAGTTGAAATTGAATATTAGAAACAAGGCAAAAGTTGAAGGTTCAATTTGCAATACATATTTAGAAGAAGAAGCATCATCATTTTGTTCTTATTATTTTGAGGATCATGTCAATACAAAGAAAAAAAATGTGCTGCGGAATGATGAAGGTCATATGATGGTAAAAGATGTGTTTGTGGACTAACTATCTATCTTCAAGCACCCTTGAAGAGAATTTGGAAGAGCAATGATAAGATGTATAACAGCTGAAGGGTACAAAGCAACTCGGAGCTATATTTTACTTAATTGTGAGGAGGTTGCGCCATATATTGAGTATGTATATCCAAAATGGTTGCATGTTTAATCATGGTTTAGTTTTACTTTTAATAGGAATTATTAAAAATTGATATACATTTTTCTCTCTCATTTTATATTTCTGCAGCATTTATGTTGAGTAGTTAAAATACAGGCAACAAGCAATTTCCAGTAATGATGTCGATTATATGTTAGAAACTGAATTTGTGAATTGGTTAAAAAATTTTGTGAGAATTATTAAGTTTTAAATTTTTGAATTATTTAATTTATTAGTATCTTTTATTTGTTAATATCATTTTTTTTAATTTATGTCACAAGCAATTGATCCTTTAAATGGAGATTCAAATATTTTCATTGAAAATCTAAGTAAAGGCTCATTTAGATATGTGACAACCTATCCTCGGTGATTTTGTTAATGGATATAAATTTCACACAATCAGGCATGGTTCTTCTAAAACAATATTGAATAGTGGTAAATGCATTAAAGGCTCAGGTTATAGTGTAGATAAGATTAATTATTATGGTCAACTCAAAGAAGTTATTGAGCTGGATTATCTTGGACTCGAAAATAACATGATTGTATTATTTAAGTGCGAGTGGTTTGATCCTACACAAAATGTGGGCACAAAGATTCATTCGAATTATAAGCTAGTGGATGTTAACCATAAATGCAGATATAATCGATATGAGCTATTTATTATGGTAGTTCAATTTTCTCAAGTATATTATTGTACATATCCAAGTTTATCTCATGATAAGAGAGATTGGTGGGTGATTTGAAAAATCAAAGCTTGATCAAAATTTGAAGTTCCAACATCGCAAAAAAGAAATGCATACTTAGATATTGCACCGACATTCCAGAAAGATGACATAAATAATATTGAGCCTGTGAACGTAGATGAAGATCCAGAAAATGTTTGTGATTCAAATGGTGGCATAATAGAAATTGAAGATAAACAATTTCTATCTAAAGAAAGTTCAAACTTATATCATAATCAGACAAAATATCAGAAGATCCATTAGGGGATGACAGTGATTCTGATAATTAAATTGTTATAATTTTTTTATAATATTAAACTATTAAAGAATTTTTATATTTTGTCGAAATCTATCAGTGTGTTTTATTCAAAAATGCATTTTTGTTCATCATATCTCTATTATTTGTTCTATGTTTTATTTTGTACAGTTGATGGCACCTAAAGGACGTGACCGTGGTGGAGGTGGACGTGGACATAGAAATGAACCAAATTCATCTAGTATGTTACATCATGTTGCAGAATCAGTACCATCTCATAGTCACCATATCCAGACTTCAACATCACAATTACCATCTTCATTTCTATCACCATCACCATCATTGAGACCTCTACTATCACCTTTATGAGATGTAAGCCCACAACCCATTCTGCTTCTTGCACACACTTTTGATCTATCTCTATCTTCTACACCATATTTTACACTAATGTTCCCCTATTTACAAAACCAAGAACCTCATCAAATGTTGTACCTTCCTCTGTAGTTTGTGCAAAGTTGGAAATTGAGATTGTCGATGGGAGGTAAAAGAAATATATAAAAATGACTTGAAAAAAAAATTTTGATGTTACTGTCCGTGGTTTTTTTTATTGTTATGATTTGCTTGTTTTCATTGTTATTTATTTATTTGTATAGTTTTATTCCATCTCAAAAGTGTTCAACTATAATTACAATGTCTTTCAAAAAATGGTTGATTCTAAAGCATTATCCCGGGAGAAAGTTTCTGAATCGACATAAGAGTCATATTTTAATGATATTCAGGTAAAAATAACAAAATAAAAGTATTGAAAAATAATTATCTAATTACTTAACTATTATGTTGGTTATTATTCAAACAGTAAATACTTATGTTCTTGTTGTTAATATAAATTCTTTTGTGATTTTTTTATATATAGAATCAGTGCACATGGGCACCCAAATTTGATGGAAAGATAAAGTCATTTTGGGATATCAAGGCTGCTCAATGGTATTCTAATTTTGTCCATAAATTGAAGAATATTAAAGAAATACATTATTTTATATCCGAGGATGATTGGCCCGAGTGGCTTAATTATTGAGAGGAGCCATATGTGAAGAAAAAAAATCAGATATTAGCAACAAAAATCAATGAAGTGAGGTAGCTGGACTAGGTTCAAGAATCTATCGACATATAGGAGGGTCAAAGTCGAGCATTGAGCATGATCGAGATTTGATACAATTTAAAAATTCTAAACATTTATATATTTTGTGGTTGTCCTAATAGTCCAATAAATCAAATCTCCACATGGTTTTATTAATTTTGTTAAATTTTTTGATCATTTGTTTTTTATGACTTAATAAGAATATATTCTAGGCTGGAGAATTGGGTCGAGATCCAAATTTTTATGAGATATTTAGGAAGATACATAAATTAAATAGTATGTTGACAACAAGTCTCAGATGATTGCTGTAAGAATTTGTGATATTAATTAGATTTTATAAAACTACAGTACTTTATGAAAACTATTTGGAATGCAAAATATTTATTTTATTTTTTATATATCTAGAAAAGTTTATTTCTCTATTTTATCTCAGGATCTAATTGAGGAACGTATAATAGCTACTCATCAACAAGTTGAGGGTTCTATGGATCTTCAACCAATTGACTATGATCCAATTTATTTGGAGACCATAGGAGGTCGAAAGAAGCAGTGAGTGTACATAATCAACTCTAAGGGAATGACATTTTGTTGCAGTAGTTGTGCTTCTAATTCATCTGTCTCAGCAATGGTGGATGAGGTGGTCGAACAACAAGCACTGTAAACAAATGAATGTATTCTAGTTAAGAAGACCGAAATGAAAAAGGATGCACAAATATCTCATTTGAAGGAAGAAATATATGATATTAAGAACATAAGGTGAGAAGTATACTAATTTGATGGAAGAAATGCAAGAAAATAATGAAATGAATAATGAAAGAAATTAAGAATGTAATGCAATAGTAGATGTCCTATATGGAGTCACAATTAGTGGAATTGGTGCAACATATAGCATTCGAGATCCAGCTGTGAAACATCACAGGAGAGGCTAGCATTCCCTGCAAATTATGAGGATGATTTCGTCTGAGAATTATTTCTGAACTATTATTTATTTTTGTCTATGTGTAGCAAATAATTATATATTTTTTTGTAGGTTTCAATTTTTTTATTCTGGTTTTGTTCTTTGTTTTTTTTATTAACCTAATTATGAATCTTTACATGACACATTATGTGAGACACAAGAAAAAAATTTTAATTCAAAGCATTTAAACATTACCATGATCCTTCTAATGCATGGGTCCCATATTACCGATTTTAGCTTTATCAAAAGGCGGCCTAGCTTATCTTATCTTTTTTATAATTAAATCATTTTATTTTTGCACACACACACTCTCTCTAAACAAAATTGTTGTACATCTTTTGGATTTTTGTTGAAGTTGTATGACAATCAACTTTAATTTTGTATTTGTTCATGTCTATAATAATTATATATATATATATATATATGTGAATATGTTCTTGTGTCTTTGAATTTTTAGCCAGAGTTTTAGCCAATTATAGGTATGTAAAAGACTATTCCAGCAATGTTGTGGTGGTAGCAGCGGGAGTGATGGTAGAGGCAGCTAGCTGCTGCAGTAGCGATAGTTGTGGCAGCAGCAACGGAAGCATCGACAATGGTGGTAGCGGCTGCAGCGGTGGTAGTAGTGGCAGTAGTGCTAGTGGTGGTGGCGGCGGTAGTAGCGGTAATGACTGTAGCGGAGGCAACAACATCATCAGTGGCAGTGGTGGTAGTGGAGGCAGCACCTACATCATGCGGTAGAGGCGGCAGTAGTGGCAATAGTGGTAGCACCAGCAATGGCTGTAGTAGTAGTAGCGGCTACAACACCGGAGTGGTGGCAGCACAAGCAGCAGTGGTAGTAGTGGCAGCAATGACAGTAGTAGAGGCAAGAGCAGCAGCTGCAGGGGTGGCAGCAGCATCATCAGGATTGGCAGCGCAGCAGGAGCAGCAACAACGGCAACAAATGCAATATATACGTACGTATATAGTCAAGATATATGTACGTATAATATTATAGTATTTTTACTACATATATACTGAGTATATATGTACTCAATATAACTGTACTGCATAATACTATAGTTTATATGTCCATATACTACAGTAATATATGTACGAGTGAAATGTAGTATATATGTACATATTTACTACAGTAATATATATTTATAAAAACATAGTTTTTTTATTTAATTTGATTTGATTGAGTGGTTTAAATTTCTTATAGATATGGTACCACATTATTTCCCATATGAAGCTTGTATAAGTGAAGGGATTTTTCAATAGACATGACACACCGTGAATCAGATAGCTTTTTCACACCAGAAACTTGGTGCCGAGAGAGTAGAGGGAGATAAAGTAATGTCAATGCATGGATAGATTATACTTTATGCATTGTTGATCGATACATTGATTAATAAGATGTAATAAAATTTTGATATTTTTTTTGTTTTAGTTATTTAAAATATTGTATTAGAATAAGATATTAAATGAATTTTTTTTGTTTAATTTAAAATTTTCAATTATAGTTTTGGTTTTTATTCAATTTAATTTAATAATATTATATTATTTAATTAAATTTTTGTCGAAGTTGTATGACAATCAACTTTAATTTGTATTTGTTCATGTTTATAATAACTATTTTTATATATTTGTGAAAATCTTTGTGTCTCCAAATTTTTTGGGTAGAGTTTTAGCCTATTATAGGTATGTAAAAGCCTATTATTAGTAGTAGTAGAAGTGGAAGGGGTGATAGCAGTGGTAATGATGGTAGCGGTAGTGGTGGCGGCAGAAATGGGGCAGCAGCTGTGGCAGCGACAATGGTGGCAGCAGTGGCTGTGACAGTGACAGTGGCGGCTACGGTGGCTGTTGCAGCAACAATGGCGGCAACGGCGGTGGCAGTGACGACATCAGTGGCAATAGTAGCGGTGGCAAAAATTACGATTGCGACTACGGTGGAAGTGATAGTGGCAGCATCGGCAGCAGTAGTAGCGGCAGCGGCATCAGCGGCAGTAGTAGCGGCGGCAGCATCGGCGACAGTAGTAGCGGCAGCAGTAGTGATAGCAGCAGTAGTAGCGGCAACGGCATCGGCATGAGCGATAGTAGCAGAGGTAGCGGTAACGGCAATAGTGGCGGTAGCAGTGGCAGAGGTGGCAATGGTGGTAGTGGCATTAGCAATAGTGGTGGTAGTAGTGGCGGCTGTGGCTACTGCGGTAGCAGCCGCAGCACCATTTGCAGGTGCAGCGGCGACAACACTGAATCAGACAGTGGCGGTGGTGATGGCAGCGATGGCGGGATCAGTGGCATCTATAGTAGTGGCGGCGGTAGAGGCAACAATGGCAGTAGAGGTAGCGATGATAGCAGCAGTAGTAGTAGTGGCATTGGCAGTGACAACAACAGCGGCAAGAGTGGCAACGACAAGAGGAACAGCTGCAACAGCAACAAATTCAGTATATACATATGAATATAGTTCGTATATATGTACAAATAATACTACGGTATTTATGTACATATATACCGAGTATATTTGTACTTAGTATATATGTCCACATAATACTATACTTTTTATGTACATATACTGCAGTAATATATGTATGAGTGAAATGCTAGTATATATTTACATATATACTGCAAGATTATATATTTATCAAAACATGACATTTTTTTATTTTAATTTGACTAAGCGGTTTAATTTTCTTATAGATATGATACCGCATTGTTTCTTATACAAAGCTTGTATAAGTGATGGGGTTTTACACAAGACATTACGTGTCGTGACTCATCAGCTTTGTAGCACTAGAAAATGGTGATCGAAGAGGGAGAGAAAGCAACGTCAATGAGTGGGTTTGTTGTGCTCTATGCACTGTCGATAGAAACATTGATGAATAAGATGTAATAAAATTTTGTTATTTTTAGTTTCAATTATGTAAAATATAGAATTAAAATAAGTTATTAAATGATTTTATTTTTTGTTTATTATATATTATTTATAGTTTCTTTTTATATTCAATTTGATATAAAATTATTAAATTATTTAATTAAAAATTTTAAAATAAATTAAATTCTCAAAAAAGTTTTGGAATTAAAATAGCTAGGGAAAACTCCCTTGATAAATTAGCAAGGGAAAATCCCTAAAATAGCTATGAAAAATTTCCTAGCTAATTTAGCAAGGGAAATCTTTATTTTAGCAATGGATTTTCCATCGCTAAATTTATTTAGCTAGTGACTATTTCCGTCACTAAAATTTAGCGACCAGCACTTTAGCTTGGGAAATCTTCCGTCATTATTTTTGTTTAGCGACGGAAAATCTCATTTAGCTTGCTAATTTAGCTAGGTAAAATATTTTTTTAGCTAGTGATTTGTCTATCACTAAATATTTAGCTAGGGACACTTTCCCTTGCTAATTTTTAGTAACCATCACTTTCGATAGAAAAATGATTCATTGTTAATCCGTCGTTATATCCTTTTTAGCGATAGAAAATGTCCATTTAGCTATGCAATTGTCCCTAGCTATATGGGATTTTTCTAGTAGTGAAATATAAGTACATGTGGTTATACATTTAGTTACACATATAGTTAAACATATATATATACATGTAAGTTTATTTATTTGTTAATTTATTTTTATATATTTATACATATAGTAATGTATAGGTATAGATAAACTAAAATACTTTTTATATACTACTATTTACAAATATATATATAATATAAGCTGCAAATAAAATATTTAAATATAATTATGCATAAAACTTTTAATGTTATTTACTTAGTAAGATACAATTATTTATAGTTATATATTATTCTACATATAATATATATAGTTATAAATAGTTATGTATAATTAAACATATAGTTATATATAGATATATTCATACAAGTAGTTATAAGTAGTTATAAATAAATATAAACAACGTTATAAAAATTTTTTTTTGCTTTAATTATAGTAATACATAAATGTATATATAGTTACAAATATAGTTATATATAATTATATAGACATTTATTTATTTATACAAATATTTATATATAGTTATACACATATAGTTTAAAATAATGCTGAATGTTGTAATTATAAATATAGTTATATGTGGTTATACATTTAGATACACATATAGTTAAACGTATATTTACACATGTTGGTTTATATATTTGTTAATTTTTTTTTATATATTTATACATATAGTAATGTATTGGTATAGATATAGTAAAATACTTTTTTTATATACTATTATATGCAAATATATATTAAATATAAGTTGTAAATTTAATATTTAAATATAATTATGCTTCAAACTTTTAAAGATATACACATGACAAGATACAATTATTTATAGTTCTATATTATTTTAAATATAATATATAAAGTTATAAATAGTTATATATAATTAAAACATATAGTTATATATAGATTTATTCATACAAGTAGTTATAAGCAGTTATACATATAATATAAACAATGTAATAAAAAGAATTTTGCTTTAACTTTATATTAATACATAAATGTATATATATTTACAAATATAGTTATATATAATAATATAGACATTTTTTTAGTTATAAAAATATTTATAGATATATAGTTTTAAATAATGTTGTATGTTGTTATACATGTAATTATAAATATAGTTACATGTGGTTATACATTTAGTTACACATATAATTAAACATATATTTATACATGTATGTTTATATATTTGTTAATTCAAATTTATATATTTATACATATAGTAATGTACAAGTGTAGATATACTAAAATACTTTTTTATATACTACTATTTACAAATATATATTAATTATAAGCGGTAAATTTAATATTTAAATACAATTATGCATAAACTTTTAATGTCATATACATAGTAATATACAATTATTTGTAGTTATATATTATTTTACATATAATATATATAGTTATAAATAGTTATATATATTTAAACATATAGTTATATATAATATATTCATACAAGTAGCAATAAGTAGTTATACATAAATATAAATAATGTTATAAAAAATTTTTTTGCTTTAATTATATTAATACATAAATGTATATATAGTTACAATTATAGTTATATATAATTATATGGACATTTATTTAGTTATACAAATATTTATATCTAATTATACTCATTTAGTTTAACATAATTTTGTATGTTGTTATACATGTAATTATAAATATTGTTGCATGTTATTATACATATAGTTACACATATAGTTAAATGTATATTTATACATGTAGGTTTTTATATTTTATAATTTAATTTTTTATACATATAGTTATGTATAGGTATTGATATAGTAAAATATTTTTTATATACTACTATATACAAATATATATTAAATATAAGCTGTAAATTTAAAATTTAAATATAATTATGAATTAAACTTTTAAAGTTATACACATAGTAAGATACAATTATTTATAGTTATATATTATTTTACATATAATATATAAAGTTATAAATAGTTATATATAATAAAACATATAGTTATATATAGATATATTTATACAAGTAGTGATAAGTAGTTATCCATAAATATATACGACGATATAAACAAATATTTTAATTCAATTATATTAATACATATATGTATATAGAGTTACAAATATAGTTATATTTAATTATATAGTACATATTTACACAAATATTTATATATAGTTATACACATATAGTTATAAATATGTATGTAGTTAAAGATATAATTATATTTAACATTTATATAAGTACACATTTAGTAAAATATAATTATATATAGTTATATATTAGTATACATATAGTAATTTTTTTAGAAATATAGTTATATAGAATTATATATATAGTTATACATTATTATATAGTTACAAATTATTTATATAAAGTTATAAATATAGTTATAAAAGTAGTTTAATTTATTATAAATATAGTTTAAAAATCTTCTATATTAAATGGTATATGATTATATAATTGAATACACGAATCTATATAATATTTGTGAATAAAATATTTTTATAAATGTTACTTAAATATTATTATTTTTATATATAACACTTTTATAAATAATATATAGTATATATATCACATTTATATAAACATTATAAATATTCTTTATTTATATAAAAATAATATGTAATATAAATATTTCAAAAATTGTATAATCATTTAATATTACTTAATTGTTATATAAGAAAATATATAAATGGATTGTTTAATATAAATTTTGTATAGATATTTATAAACATTAATACATATGTATAAATATTTATATATAACTTTATATGTTTATATAAATATATCAATGTGTATTTAAAATGTAATACATTTATATATATTATAGTATAAAGAATTATACATAATATCATTCAATTATATAAATGTATAAAATTATAAATATACTGTTATAGATATTAATTAAGATTAACATTAAATAAAAGTTTGTTTTAACATAAATCATTATATTTATTAAAGTATAGCCATTTATACATAATATTATATGATTATATAAATATAAACCATTAATATAAAGATTATTCGGATGCAAACATCATGTAATTGAAATCAAAATCACTAAAACCCTAAAAAATATATACAGTAGATGAACAAATTTTAAAAAATGAAAAATTATAGTTTAATTAATTGTGTAGAGTCAAAATTATGTTAGGTTAAATGAAATTGAAGCAAAATTTAAGAAATTAGGAGGAGAAAAAAAACTTAATACCCGAATATACTGAAATAACGAATTTCTGAATGTCTATATATAATTCAGAGAGATGGAGATGTGTATTAGATATTTGAAGGAGAAGAACAAAGAAAAACTTGTCTGAATTAAGAAGAAATATAATTTTTTTTGATTACGTGCTTACATTCGGCTCTGTTTTGGAAAAACAATGGAGTTTCGATGGTTTTAGTTAATAATGACTTAGCATATGATTTTTAAATCAAAAATGTAAAACAATGGATTACCGACCAAAATTATGGTCGGCAAACGGTTGGTGAGAAAAATCTATAAGTATTTGGAAGTACAATTTACCGACCAATTTTAATGGTAATACACTTTTGTTTGTTAAATAGTCGGTAATTAGTCGGTAATCTCTATTCGCTATTTCCATCCTAATTTACTGATAATTTCCGACCAAAAACATTTTGATCGGAAGTTATGGTCGGTATTCGGTGATGAAATGGTCAATAATTACAGACCTAAATATTTGGTCAGTAGTTTGGTCGAAAATTATAACCTTAAAAATATATTGGGTAACCACTATACCGATCATTTTTAATGATTATATATTTTTGGTCATTAAATGGTCAATAATCTTTTGGGAATGTTTTTCTCTAATTCTCTTTTTATTTACAGACCATATTACTGACCAAATATATTTGGTCGGAAAGATATGGTCGTTAGTTGCTTGGAAATTTTGTCAGAAGATTTTTCTCCTATGTGCCTTTTCAAATCTATAAATTAATCGTGAATTGGTCGGTAATTATCGACTTATATATTTGGTCAGTAAATGGTCGGTATGTACGAAGCTATAAATAATTTGAAAAAAGACTATACCGACCAAGTATAATGCTAGGTTGTTAAATGATCGGTAATATATTCGATAACCACTCTACAAACTGATTACCGACCAAAAATATTTGATTGGTAATTATGGTCAGTCTTTGATCTGTAAATTTTTTTTTTTCGTTTCTCTTTTTTGGTCGCTAACTGGTCGTATGTTGGATAGCAATTAGTGATAGAATTTTTTGGTCAGTATTTTGGTAGGTATTATCGTAATTTTTAGTAGTGAGAACATCATTCCTTAGTTTTTTTATTGCTGAATATTGCAGACCATACACATTAATCCCAAGCCTTTTCTTAACAACTTGACTGTTAAAACGGTCATTGTAAAACTCAAGTGGGGAATGGAATACATAGGCGGGCTACCATGTGTTATTTTCCTGTACATTGCATTTTGTTCTCATTTTTTTTGGTTTCTTTCAAGTTTTTTTGTTTCGTTGGATTCCTATATGAACCTACAGGTGTGCAAAAATTCAATACCATGCAGCCTATTATCATTTCAACTTCCATTTCTATTTTGTTTGGTACTTTCTAACTTTCTTATAATTAACCATGGACTGATGCGTGAAACTAGGCAAAACATAAGATTATGTTGATGAGCAGTTTACTGGAAATCTTGGAAAAATCTTGATATGATAATTTAAAAATAAGCTCATTATTATCTTGTTATTGAAATTTCTAGCAAATGGTTGTTTGTGTTTCAAGCGTTAGTCTATCTGTTTATCTGTGGCATTGTATTGTGTTCTTTATTAGTTTGTAAATGTAGTATGCTATGCTCCATATGCAAGTGTAACAATGTTATCTATTTGCGTGGAGTATGAGTAAAAAATAACTAGAAGATGTTGGCAATGGAGAAACATGCTCGGGTGCTAGAGTATTATGCATTTTTTGAGAAGCTAGGGGAAAGAAAACAACATTAATTTCATAGATAGATTATACTCTATGCACTGTCATTAGATACATTGATGAAGAATAAGATGTAATCAAGGTTTTTTATGTTTTTGTTTTAACTATTTAACATATTGTATCGAATTATTTTATTAATTAATTTTATTTTTTTTAAATTATAAATATTGGTTTATAATTTATGTTATTATTAAATTTAATATAAAAATTTTAAAATGTGTACTTAAATTTTATGTAAAAAATTTAAAATATGAAATAATATTGGAATGAAAATAGCTAGGGATTTTTTCCTTGCTAATTTAGCTAAGGAATTTTCCCTCGCTATTTTAGCTAGGGATTTATTTCATGCTAATTTAGCTAGGAAATATTTTCCTTGTAAATTTTTAGCGACAAGCAGTATAGCTTGGGAATGTTCCGTCATTATTCGGTCGTTATATACAATTTAGTGACGAAAAAAAAAATTTAGCTAGGGGATTTTCCCTAGCTATTTTTGATTTTTCTTATAGCGTGCCTATCTTTTTATCTATTATTATTTCTATATTTCTATCTACCTATCTTTATAACAACCTATCTATAAATCTATCTATATTTATGTCTATATTTTTATATGTTTGTATGTCTATCTGTCAATCTATCTATTTGTCTATCTGTCTATGTGTCAATTTGTTTATTTTTCTATCTATCTATATATCAATCTATCTATTTGTCTATCTATCTATCTTTATATCTATCTATCTATAAACTATTTATCTGTCATAATGTGTATCTATAAATGTGTATTTCCATTTATCTATATATCTGTTAATCTATTTATCTATAAATATGTCTATCTATTTATGTATATATCTATCTATCTATCTTTCTTTCTTTCTATCTGTCTATTTATAAATTTGCTTATGTGTCTATTTGTCCAACTAACTATTTGTCTATTTGTTTATCTATGCATCTCTTTATCTATCTATGTGTTTATAAACTTATCTGCCTATAAGTATGTCTATCTATCTATCTATCTGTCAATCTGTCTATCTTTCTATCTCTATCTATCTATATGTCTATCAATCTAATTGTCTATCTATCTATCTATCTATCTGTCAATCTATAAACATGTCTATCTATGTACCAATCAATCAATCAATCTATGTAACTATCTATCTATTTTTGAATGTGTCTATTTTTCTATCAATCAATCATTCTATCTATCTTTCTTTCTTTCTTTTTATCTGTCTATCAATCAATCTAACTATCTGACTATATGATGATCTAACTATCTAATTATCTATCGATCTATATATATATCTATCTATCTATCTATCTCTCTATCTATTTATCTATATATCAATCTATCAATCCATCAATATATCTATAGATCTTCCTATTTATTTACATATCTATCTATCTATATAACTATCTATCTATTTATTTGTCTATTTGTCTCTCAAAATATCTATCTTTCCTATATGTCTATCTATATATAGGTCTATCTATCAATCAATTTATCAATATATCTATCTATTTTTCGTTCTATTTATCTATCTATCTATCTATATATCTATCTATATCTCTCTAACTAACTAACTAACTATCTATCTATCTATCTATCTATGTATCTTATATATACCTATCTATAAATCTATTAATTTATTAATCAATTAATTTATCTATCAATTAATTTATCTATATATATATATATATATATATATATATATATATATATATCAATCTATCATTCTATATGTATATCTATCTATATTTTTATCTATCTATCTAACTATCTACCTAACTTTATTTATTTCTATCAATCTATCTATTTATCTCTCTTTCTGTCTATCGTTCTATTTGTATATCTATCTATCTTTCTCACTATCTATTTTCTATTTCTCTTTGTCTATATGTCTTTCTATCATTCTGTCTATCTATCTATCTATATGAGTATCTACCTATCTGCATATCTTTCTATCTATCTAAATATCAATCGATGTATCAATCTATTTATCTGTATTTCCATCTATGTATCTATATATCTATCTGCTATCTATATATTTATCTATCTAACTATCTATCTATTTAAATGTCTATTTGTCTATTTGTCTATCTATCTAAATTTCTATCTATCTGTTTGTCTATCTATATATCTATCTAGGTATTTTTCTATTTATATGTCTATCTATTTATCTATCTATCTAATTGTCTATCTATCTATATATTTGTCTATCTATCTATCTGTCTATCTGTCTATCTATCTATCTATCTTCCTTTCTATCTATCTATCTATCTATCTATCTATATGTCTATCTATCTAACTAATTATTTATCTATCTATCTATCTGCTTATCTATCTATCTATCTATCTATCTATCTGTCTGTCTGTCTATCTATTTATCTATCTTCCTGCCTATCTTTCTATATATCTATATATTTATCTAAATATTTTTATATCAATCTTTATGTCTATCTATATATCTATATGTCAAATATATATTTGTTTATCTATTTATCTATCTATCTATCAGTATATATGGCTATCAAAATATCTGTATATCTATATAGCTATCTATCTTATATCGATATATCTATCTATCTATTTGTGAATTTGTCTATATGTCTCTTTATCTGTCTATATATCTATCTATCTATTTTTCTATCTATCCATCCATCTATCTAATTATCAATCTATCTTTAAATCAATCTATCTATTTGTATATATATAACACATATTTATCTATCTATCTGTCTATGTTTTTATTCGTCTATCTATTTATCATCTATCTATCTATTTGTCTATCTATCTATCTATCATTTTATTTGTCTATTTGTCTATGTTTACTTTGATCTAACTATCAATTTGTTTATTTATCATTTTAACTATCTATCCATTTATCAATCAATCAATCAATATATCTATCTGTCTGTCTTTTGTTCTATCTATTAATATGCCAATGTGTCTATCTATTTATCTATCATTCTATCAATCTATCTATCTGCCAATCTATCAATAAGTCAATAAGTCAATCTGTATATCTTTTTATCAATCTATTTGTATACATATCTACTTATATATGTGTCTATGTGTATATCTAACTATGTGTATATCTATCTTTCTAACAATATTTATATCTATATATCTTTCTATCTTCCTATCTAACAACTATATATCTATCTGTCTGTCTATCTATCTATCTATCTACCTGTCTATTTGACAATCTTTTAATATGTTAATCTATCAATCTTACTATCTCTCTATAAGCATATTTATTTATTCGTGTGTATATTTAGCTATCAATCTCTTTGTCTATCTATTTATCTAAAAATATATCAATCTTTCAATCTTTCTATCAATCTATTTGTCTATATATTTAAGTGTCTATATGTCTATGTGTCTATCTATGTATCTATATATCTATCTATCTTTTAATCTGTCTATGTGTAAATATTTATATCTATCTATCTAGCTGACTCTCTATTTATTTGTCTATCTATTTATCTATCTAATTTTCTACCTATCTATCTATCTATCTGTCTATCTATCTATATTTCTATCTATCTATCTATCTATTTATATGTATGTCTATCTATCTATTTATCTATCTATCTATCTAACTTTCTATCTATGAGTATATATATGTATATATCTGTCTAACTTTTTATTTGTCTATTTGTTTAACTATCTATTTGTCTAATATCTGTCTATCTATATATCTCTCTTTATTTCTATCTATCTTTCTATCTTACTATCTATTTGTCTGACATATCTATTTGTCTATCTATCTATGTGTTTCTTTGTCTATCTGTCTATATATCTATCTATCTATCTGTTTATCTGTCTATCTATCTATCTTTTTATCTATTTTTCTATCATTTTATATACCTATCTACCTATCTATTTTGCTATCTATCTATTTATCCATGTGTTTACTATTTGTGCATCTATCTATCTATCTATTTTTCTTTCTATACATCTATCTATCTATATATCTATGATCTGCTTATCTATCTATCTATCTATTTGTCTATGTGTATATCAATCTATATCTCTACTTGTCTTCATTTCTACATATGTATCTATCTATTTATCCATCAATCAATCAATCTATCAATATGTCTATATATCTATTTGTCTATCTATTTATTCATTTTTCTATCTACTTTTTGGTGTGTCTATCTATTTGTCTATCTATCTAATTTTTTATCTACCAATCTGTCAACCTATCAATCTATAAAACTATTAGTATGTCTATCTATATTTATGTCTATCTATCTATTTGTTATCTATCTCTTCATCTAACTATCTTTCTATTTATGTTTCTATATTACTATCTATCTAACTTTCAATTAATCTATCTATCTAACTATCTATCTATATGTCTATTAGTCTATCTTTCTATCTATCTTTCTATCTCCCTATTTATCTGTCTATCTATTTCTCTAACTTTTCAACTATAAATCTAACTATCTTACTACCTATATTCCTATCTATTTGTCTATTTGTCTATCTGTCTATGTGTTTATCTATCTATCTGTCTAAATATATATCTATCAATTGGTTTATGTGTCTATCTATTTATCTATCTATCTATCTAGTTATTTATTTATATATTTGTCTATTTATTTATCTGTCGATGTGTCAATCTTCCTATCCATTTGTATTTTTATCTTTCTATCTATCTATTTATCTGCCAATTAGTCTATTAGTCTATTTGTATATTTGTCTATCTATCTATCTATCTATCTGTAAATCTATCTGTAAATATATATATCTATAAATCTATCTATCTATCAATCTATCTATCAGTAAATATATGAATCTATCAATCTGTCTATCTATTTATCTGTCAATTTTTCTATATATCTACCTATACATGTGGCTATCTATTTTTTAGAACTATGTGTGCATCTATCTATTTTTATATCTTTCTATCTAAGTATCTTTCTCTCTATGTAAATTTTTATCTCTCTATCTAAATTTTTATTTCTCTATCTAGCTTTCTATCTATTTATCTATTTATCTGTCTATCTGTCAATTTAATAATATGTAAAAATATAAATATTTCTATATTTCTATCTGTCTATTTGTTTATCTATCTATCTATTTATATTTCTATCTATTGATCTATATGTTTATCTGTCTATCTATATTTTTGTCTATCATTCTATTAGTCTATCTGTCTATCTGTCACTCTATCAATCTATCAATCAATCTATCTATCTATCTCTCTATATGTCTTTATGTCTATCTATCTAACTATCAATGTTTCTATCGATCTATTTATATATTTATCTATACTTCTATTTTCCTATGTGTATATGTTTCTATCAATTTATCAAGTTGTCTATCCATCTTTTTATCTTTCTATCTATATGTCGATCAATCAATCAATCAATCAATCTGTCTATCTCTCTATCTTTTTATTTTTCTACATGTCTATATATCAATCTATAAATATGTCAATCTATCAATATGTCAATATCTCAATCTATCTATCTATCTATCTTTCTGTCTATCTATTTATCTATCTATCTCTCTATATATTTATCAGTCTATATCCCTATATGTATTTTTATTTATCTATTTATTTGTCAATATGCCAATATGTCTATTTATCTATCGGTCTATCTATATTTATGTAAATTTATCTATCTATCTTTCTATCTATTATACTTTTTATTTTTCTATCTATCTATATATCATTCTATATACTACAAGAAAAATCCCTTATAGCTCGGGAGAATTTCCTAGCTAAATGGGCATTCACGTCACTAAATGGGATATAACGACGGATTAACGATGGATTAATGATGGATTAATGATGGATTGGTTCCTTATCTAAAGTGCTCGTTGCTAAAATTTAGTGAGTGAAATTATCCCTAGCTAATAATTTGGCGACAGAAAAATCCTTAATTAAAAAAATAATTTTCCTAGCTAAATTAGCAAGCTAATTAAGATTTTCGTCGCTAAACGGATATAACGATAGAAGCTTTCCCAAGCTAAATTGCTCAACGCTAAATATTAGCAACGAAAATAATTCCTAACAAAATAAATTTAGCGATGGAAAAATCCCTTTCTAGAATAATTTCTACCATTGCCACTGCTGCCGCTGTTGCCGCTGGCGCCGCTGTTGCCGCTGGCGCCGTTGTTGCCGCTGGCGCTGCTGTTGCCACTGGCGTCGCTGTTGCCGCTGGCGCCGCTGTTACCATTGGCGCCGATGTTGCCGCTGGCGCTGCTGTTGCCGCTGTTGCCACTGTTGCCTCTGTTGCCGCTGCCGCCACTACTATCATTGTTGTTGTTGCTGTAGCCGCCGCCGCTGCCCCTGCTATAGTCACAGTGCTGCGGCGACCACTACGCTGCTGCCATCGCTGCTGCCATTACCACCATAGCTGTCGCTACCGCTGCTGCCATTACCACCATAGCTGTCGCTACCGCTGCTGCCGCAACTACCACTACTGCCACTGCTACTACTGCTGATAATAAAAGTATGGTGGGCGATGATGCTCGACTGATGAATTTGAGATTGAGCGAGTATTTGACGAGGCGGCGAGCTGCTTCTCCCAAAATAGGACCCAATATTCCTCCTCGACTAGAATTACACGACACTACACGAGCATCATCGTCATCATCATTCTAAGACCTAGTACAATTAGAACCAATCATTACGGAATCTAGAGCAAAAATCATATTTATTCATATGTTCGCTTTGTACCATGTGATAATTGCATATCAATACAATTACTAAGATTTTAAGACCAACCTTTATCTGCCTGGGTGGCCTAGACCAGAAAAATCTTTCCAAAGCTTTAGGAAAAGTCTAATATCCATTACTTTTATTGCCTACATCAATGAGCAATGCACGATGATGTTCAGACCAGCCCAAACAATTATATATTCAAAAGTATGTCTGTGTGTAAATAGGTGTGTATGTCTGATAATATATACATGTCTACAAATAAATATATGCACCTACTTATGTATATATCAATATATACGTATGTATATACTACAGTATAAAAGTACGTATATACTGAGTTTATACGTATATACTCACTATATATGTACTTATAAACTCAGTATATACGTAGATATATACTTAGTACATATTTACATATATACCAAGTATATATGTATGTATATACTATAGTATTATATGTATGTATATATAATCACATAGAATTAGATGACACACACACTTGTACTCTAATACAAATACACATACCATCAAAGACAACAGAAGAAAATAATACAAGATTTAAAAAACACGCATATAGGTCTCTCAAGCAAGGTCAGCATTTCTCGTTCTTTTTCTTCTGGTATTCCATGCAGATAGAGAACATTGGTACACCTGCACATGGAGCATAACATACTACATTTACAAACCAATAACTGATAATAAGAAGTCATCGATATGAACAACAACGACACATATCTGCACTAAATAAGAATGTATAGAACAAACTTCTGTTTGCGTGGAATTAATTATTTGGCTCATCTCATAGTTTTAGAAGCTAAGGTGCTGTTCACAGCACCATAGAGGACCATCCAAGGCTTTTACATACCTAAAATAGGCTAAAATTCTACCCAAAAAATTCAGGGACACACTAACATATTCCCAGATATATAAAAATAGTTATTATAGAAATGAACAAACACAAATTAAAGTTAATTATCATAGTGCTTAACAAAAATCTAAAAGATGCCTAGCTATGATGTTTAGAGAGAAAGAGAGTGTAAAAATAAAATATTTTAGGAATAATAAAGATAATATATGCTAGGCCTCATTTTGATAAAGCTGAAATTGGTAAATATGAGACCCATGCATTGGAATTACATAAAATAAAATTTCTTTTGTAAAAACCTATCAAGTATTACACCTCTTGTCATACATAAGTTCATATATGAGCCTGAGGCCCAAGGGCTTGGATTAGGTAAGAGTACGACCCTTATTTATATTATACCATTATGAGCCCGACCAACAGACACTTTCATGCTATGTGCTTACATATTATTGATATTATATCTTTTGCCATTTAATTTCAAGTTAGTGCAACAAATTAGTATTATCCCATATATAATTATATGTTAGGATACATATAGTAAATGTAGTTATAAATAGTTAAATATAGTTAAACATATAGTTATATATAGATATATCCATACAAGTAATTATAAGTAGATATACATAAATGTATACAAAGTTATAAACAATTATATAGATTTACATATATCTATACATAATTAAAAATAATAAAAAATAAAGTTATATTTATTTATATAGAGTTTTTTATACTTATACAAATATTTATATATAGTTATACACATATAGTTAAACATTATGTTGTTTGTTTTTATACATATAATTATAAATATAGTTACATGTGGTTATACATATATTTATACAGATAGTTAATCATATATTTATACATGTATGTATATATATTTTTTAATATAATTTCATATATTTATACATATAGTTATGTATAGGTATGGATATACTAAAACACATTTGTTATACTGATATATAAAAATGTATATTAAATATATGTTGTTAATTAAATTTTTAAATATAGTCATGTATAATGTTTTTATAGTTATACATATAGTAAGATATAATTATTTAAAGTTATATGTTATTATACGTATAATATATAGAGTTATAAAAAATTATATATCGTTAAACATTTAGTTATATATATACATACATACATGCATGCATGCATACATACATACAAACATATATATATATATATTCATACAAGTAGTTATATTTAGTTATACATAAATATATACAATGTTATCAACAAAATATCGATTTACATATATATATACATATATGTATATATTGTTAAAAATATCGTTATATTTAATTATATAAAGTTTTATTTAGGTTTAAAAATATTTATATATAGTTATACACACATAATTAAACATATTTTTATATGTTGTTAAACATGTAATTATAAATATAGTTACATGTGGTTATACATATAGTTACAGATATGGTTATTCTTATATTTATACATGTAGGTATATATATTTATTCATATAATTTTATATATTTATAAATATAGTTATGTATAGGTATAAATAAAGAAAAATACATTTTTATATACTAATATATACAAATGTATATTAAATATAAGTTATAAATTATATATTTAAATATAGTTATGCATAGAGCTTTTTATAGTTATACATATAATAAGATACAATTATTAATAGTTATATTTTATTATATATATAGTATATATAGCTAGAAATATTTTAATATAGTTAAACATATAGTTATATATAACTATATTCATACAAATAGTTATACATAAATATATAAAGTTATAAATAAATATATAGATTTACATATATGTATACATATTTACAAATATAGTTATATTTATTAATATAGTGTTATAAAGTTATATTATTATTTATATATAATTATACAAATATTTATATATAGTTAAACACATATAGTTATACCTATATTTATACATGTTGGTATATATATATTTTTATATAATTTTATATATGTATATATATAGTTATCTATAGGTATATATATGATAAAATACATTTTTATATACTAATATATAAAAATGTATATTAAATATATGTTGTTAATTATATTTTTAAATATAGTTATGTATAATATTTTATAGTTATGCATATAGTCAAAGACAATTATTTATAGTTATATGTTCTTATACCTTTGGGATCCAATGGCAAAAAGATACAAAACCAAAAAAAATATTCAGCTTACAATAGATCAGAACAAAGTAAATGTGTTCTTGTATTTTAGGCATACAATATATAAATATAAATACAATTTGAAACCCCCTAGAAATAGATGATGACATCCACATAACTTAACAAAACTCAAGAAAAATAGGCAAAGATTAGATCAACATTCAGATATGTCAACAAAGTTTGCCACATCCTGCTAAATTCATTTATGACTTACTGACAATGTAATTGGAAAGCCAATCAAGACCCTCATAGAGGCCCTCACCAAAGGTAGAATAGGTACACTGAATGTGCGAATGGCGTTGGTAAAGAGAGTGAAGTGCTAGCTTGTCAGAAATTTCATCTGTTTTTATCGCATTAGGAAGATCTTGCTTATTGGAAAATACCAGCAAAACTGCATCTCAAAGCTTTTCTTCATTTAGCATCCTATGCAACTCATCTTTGGCTTCAACAACTTGATATCTATCTTTGCAGTCCACCACAAATATGAGACATTACGTATTTTGGAAGTAATTCCTTTGAGAAAGGGCGTATCTTGTCTTGACCCCCAACATCCCACAATTTCACCAATATATTAAAGACATTAGTAGTCTCTATATTAAAGACAATAGTAGGAATCGTGGTCACAATTTCACCGAGCTTCAACTTATACAGAATGGTTGTCTTACAGACAGCATCAAGACCTAGCATCAAAATCTTCATCTCTTTGTTGGCAAACAGCCTGCTGTTGAACATCTTTGTGAACGTCAACCCCATTTCTTCCACTAAATCTCAATCCCTTTATCGTATGGTAGTAAAGAGATCTGATGAGAGAAAGAAACTAAATCAATTAACCACAAGAGATGGTCACCAGAGAGGGAGGTCAATCTATATGTTCTTATACCTATAGTATATATAATTAAAAATAGACTTATATATAGTTAAACATATAATTATATATAGATATATTCATACAAGTAGTTATAAGTAGTTATACATAAATATATACAAAGTTATAAATAAATATATAGATTTAATTATATGAATACATATATGTATACATAGATTCAAATATAGTTATATATAATTGTATATAGTACTACATAGTTATATAAATATTTATATATAGTTATACACATATAGTTAGAAATATGTATGTAGTTAAAGATATAGTTATATATAACATTTTTATAGTTATACATATAGTAAAATACAAATATATATAGTTATATATTATTATACACATGATATATTTTGTTAAAAATATAGTTATATAGAATTACACATATAGTTATAAAATATTATATAGTTAAAAAATAGTTATATATAGTTATGGATATAGTTATAAAAATAGTTTACATTGTTACAAATATAGTTAAATATAATTATGAAGAGTTTTATATAGTTATACAAATATTTATAAAAAGTTATCATATACTATGATAACAACACATTCTCAAATGCCCAGATGAATTACACATTTATACCTCCATATAAGTTACTATACATTATATATCACCATACACATTTTTGTAATTTTGTATATATTTACACATGTATCTACATTTTCAACGTAGTGTGTATAACTTGTATGTATGCATATACTACTGTACACCCACACAAACACACACATATACCTATATACAAAATATATTTTTAAAGTTAAGCATGAAACTATTATATATATATATATATATATATGTTTGTGTGTGTGTTTGTGTGTGTGTTTGTGTGTGCGTGTGTTTAAATGTATTTAAAATTTTTTGATTTTGAAAATTTAATTAAAATAAAATATTATATATTATAAACAATTTATAAAATATTGTAAATTCTTTATATTTAAAACAAATATTTGTGTTTGCGTGTGTAAGCGGGTGTGTATGTGTGTGTGTGTGTGATATATATTAATGCGTAAAATAAAATTATGAATTAAATATATGAGCTTTTATTTTATTCAAATAGTTGTTTTTTATATTTATATTAAAATAGCCATCATAATACTAATATAAATAAATGAAGTTGACACATATGTAAATTATTTTATTTTTACAATTAAGTTAAAAATGAAAATATAGTTCATAAATAGATAATAAAATTTTTCCTTTTCTATATAATTTTTTTATTAAAATATTAATGTCTATGATAAATTTTATTTTGTAAAAAAATTGTATTTTTAATGTTTTATCTTTGTAAATTGAAACTACATCACATATATATTTTAGAAATTTTTTATAATATTTATTACACAAACATATTGTTATTTGTTTTGAAATTCACAACATGAATTTTAACAAAAATACATTTTATTAGAAATCAATTTTAGTTAAATGATATTAAGTGAAACAAAAATACAAACCCTAAACATATTAAATCATAATGATTTATAAAAACATATAAAAATACAATAAAAATAAATTTAAGGTTGAAAAATTTAAATTTAAGTTCCTAAAATATATGGGAAAATGATAAAGATTTATTCAATGTCCAAATAAAATATGTATGAATGAGATGAATGATATGAATGATATGAATGGATATTATGTTTCTGAAGCATGTAGTTATAAATGTTGTAGATGTAGTTATATATAGTTTTTCATGTATTTATATATATTTAGACATATGGCTATGTATAGGATTTTGATGTATATAATACATTTATATATAGTAATATATTGATATACATATTGTTAAATACATTTATATATAGTTATATATATATATATATGTGTGTGTGTGTGTGTGTGTGTGTTTTAAATATGCTAAATGTCTATCTATCTATCTATCTATATATATGAATATCATCTAACTATCTATTTATCTATCTATCTATTTATCGATCTACCAATTTATGTATCTTTCAATCTATCTTTATTTGTATCTGTCTATCTGTATATTTTACCATATATATATATATATAACTATTTATCTATAGTTGTGTGTAATTATATATCTATTTATCTATCTATCTATCTATCTATTTGTCTATCTATCTATCTCACTTTCTATTTATCTCTCTATCTATTAATTTATATATCTATTTATCTCTCTATCTATTAATTTGTCTGTCTATCTATCTATCTTTTTGTCTATATATATATATCTATCTATATTTCTATCTATCGATCTCTCTTTATCTATCTATCTATCTATCTACCTATCTATCTATCTATATGTCTATTTATCCTTCAATCTATCTATCTACCTAATTGTCTATCTTTCGATCAATCTATCTATCTAGTTGTCAATCAATCTATTAGTGTATCTATGTATCTGTGAATATGTATATCTATTTATATGTGTATTTATCTATCTGTCTATTTGTCTACCTATCAATCTATATATCTATCTATGTATCAAAAGTTTATTTGTCTATCTATCAATAGTCTATCTATCAATCTATCTATCAATTTATATAAATGTATATCTATCTATCTATCTGTCTATATGTCATTCTATCTATATGTCTTTCTGTCTATCTGCATATCTATCTATATGTCCAGCTCTCCATCTATTAATCTCACTATGTTATGATTTATCTAACTATCTATCTATCTATTCATCTATATGTCAATCAATCAATCTATCTATCTATTTTTTTATATTTATATTTATCAATATGTATATTATTATATCTGTCGAACCCTCTATCTGTATATTTGTTATCTCTCTATCTATCTATCTAACTATTAATATATCTATACATCTATCTAACTATCTATCTGTCTATTTTTCTATTTATCTATATGTCAGTCTATGTATCTATCAATCTATCTTTATTTGAATCTGTCTATCTATTTATCTGTCTATTTGTATATATATATATATATATATATCTTTCTCTATCTCTCTCTCACTCTCTCTCTATCTGTCAATCTCTCTAACTATCAATCTATCTTTGTGTGTAATTCTTCTTTATTTATTTTTCTGTCTATCCATCTATTTGTCAACTTGAATATCTATCTATATCTATCTATCTAACCTTCTTTTTCACTTTATCTCTATCTCTTTATCCATCAATGTGTGTGTGTATATATATATATATATATCTATCTGTCTATCTATCTTCTATCTATCTATTTATATATCTATCTATTTATATATCTATCTATTTGTATATATATAGTTTTGTATACTTGTATATCTGAATATCTATCATTTAGTCTATCTAAAAATCTTTCTATCTTTTTGTCTATCTATTTATTTACATATCTATCTATATATCAATCTATTTATCTAACTATGTACATTTCTATCTAAATATTTATCTATTAGTCTATCTAAAAATATTTCTATCTATTTGTCTATCTATCTATTTGTCTATCTATCAAACTATCAATCTAATTATCTATCTATCTATCAAACTATCAATCTAATTATCTATCTATCAATCTACTTATCTATCTATGTATCTATCTCTCTGCACATATCTTTATATCTTTATCTGTTGATCTCTCTATATGAACATCTCTATATATGTCTATTTGTCTATATATATATATATATATATGTCTATCGGTCTATCTATCTATCATACTTGCAATCTGTGTATTTGTCTACTTCTCTATCTATCAATATATCTTTCTATCTGACTTGGTAACTTTCTATATATATGTCTAACTATCTTTCTATGTATCTATCTATTATCTATCTATCTATCTATCTTTATGTCTATTTATCTATGTGTATAACTATCTATCTATTTGATTATCTATCTTTCTATCTAATTATTTATCTATCTATCTAACTATCTATATTTCTATGTATCTATCTATTTATATATGTGTCTATTTCTCTGTTTGTCGATATGTATATCTATCTATTTATCAATTTATTTATCAATTTATTTGGTTATTAGTCTATATGTTTATATCTATCTCTATCTAATTATATGTCTATCTATCTATCTATCATTCTATCTATAAATATAGTTATTTGTGTATCTGTCTATTATTCTCTTAATGTACCCATCTATTTGTCTATCTTTCTATAATTATATCTATAAATTTGTCTATTTGTCCATTTGTCAATTTATCAATTTCTCTATATATCTATTTGTTTATCTATCATCTATCAATATTATTATTTGTTTATCTATCCATCTATCTATCTATTTGTATGTGTGTGTGTGTGTGTGTATATATATATATATATATATATCTATCTTTCTATTTCTTTATCTAACAAAATATTTACCTATCTATCTATCTATCAAATTGTCCTTCTAATCTATCGATCTATCTGATACATCTAACAATCTTTTATCTATCTATCTGTCTATCTATCTATCTATTGATCTATCTATCTGTATATATTTCTCTTTATCAATTAGTTTATCTATCTATATATCTATCACTATTTGTCTATATGTCTATTTATCTATATGTCTATTTGTATATCTATCTATTTGTATATCTATTTATCTATATATCTATCTATTTATCTATAGTCAATATGTGTATATATCTATCAATATCTATATTTGTATACATATCTATCTGTCTATATATCTATCTATCTATCTATATGTTTTTCTGTCTATCTATCTATTTGTCTATATGTTTAGCTCTCCATCTTTCAATCAATCAATCTTTTAATATATATAACTATCTTTTTGTCTATTTTTCTATATGTCTATCTATCTAATTGTCTATTTTTCTATCTTTTTATCTGTCTCTTTGTCTATATGTATATCTATCTAAATGTATACTTTTCTATCTTCTATCTATCTATGTATATGTCAATCTATATATATATATATATATATATATATATATATATATATATATATATATATATATATATATATATTATGTGTGTATATATATATATATATCTAACTATCTATCTGTCTTCTTTCTATTTGTCAATCTATCAATCTATGTATCTATCAAACTATCTTTTATTGTATCTGTCTATCTATTTTTCAGACTATATGTCTTTTCTATCATTATATCTATTTGTCTATATATATATATATAACTATAACTATCTATCTATCTATTTCTATATATATCTATCTATCTATTTGTCTATTGGTCTATTTGTCTATCTAACTAAATATCTGTCAATCAATCTATCTGTCTATTTGTCTATGTGTTATCTATCTATCTATCTATCTTTTTTCTGTGCATATATCTATCTGTATATGTTTTTATTTGACTATTTGTCAATCTGTCTATCAGCCTAATTGTCTATTTGTCTATCTATCAATCAATCTATCTATCTATTTACCTATCTATCTATTGATCTGTCTATCTATCTATTTCTCTATCTATCTATCTTTCTATTTGGCTAACTATTATACTATCTATGTGTCTATGTATTTATCAATTTATCTATCTATTTATATATTTATCTATTTATCTATTTCTCAATTTCTCAAACTCACCATCTATCGATCAGAATATGTCTATCTATCTATTTCTCTATCTATCTATCTATATGTCTATCTAAATATCTAACTAATTATCTATCTGCATATCTGACTATTTATCTATCTAAAAATCTATCTATTAGTTTTTATATATATATATATATATTTGTCTATCAATCTATTTATCTATCTATTAGTCTATTTGCCTATCTCTCTAACTAAAATTTTTGCTATCTACCTATCTATGTGTCTATCTATCACTCTATCAATATATCCTTCTATTTGTCTATCTATATATCTATCTCTTTACTGATATCTCCATATCTCTATGTGTGTATCTGCTCAAATGTCTATCTCTTTATAAGTCTTATTGTCTATCTGTATATATGTGTCTATCTATCTATCTAACTATCTTCCTTTCTATCTATCTATCTTTAAATATGTATATCTATATATTTATTATTATGTCTATTTATCTATCTATCTAACTAATGATCTATTTATTTGTCAATCTATCTGTCTATATATCTATATTTTTATCTAATTATTTTTTACTCTATGTTTCTATCTATTTGTCTATCTTTCTATCTATATCTATCTATCTATCTATTTGTTCTTAAATCTATTTGTTTATCTATCTATCCCTTTATCAGTCTATTTGTCTATATGACTATCTTTCTATCAATCTATGTGTCTATTTGTCTACTTATTTATCTATCTTTCTATCTATTTGACTATCTATCTATCTCTTTCTATATTTATATATCTATTTATCTTACTATCTATCTGTGTGTCTATCTATCTATAAGTCTATAGGTCAATCTATCAATCTATCTGTATATCTATGTATCTATTATCTATCTGTCTCTCAATCTATATATCTTTTTATCTATCTGTCTATCTATCTATCTATCGATCTGTCTGTCTGTCTATCTACATATCTATCTATCTATCTATCTATCAAGTTATCTATCAATTTGTGTGTGTGTGTGTGTGTGTATGTGTGTGTATCTATCTATCTATTGTCTATTTGTCTATCTATCTATCTATCCATTTTCCTTTTTTTTAATATTCTCTAACTATCTATCTATATATCTGTCTATCTACTATCTATCTCTCTATCTATCAGTCTATCTATCTATTTATTTATCTATCTATCTCTATATTTGTATATCTTTCTATCTATCTATATGCCTATTTATCATTTTATATATTTGTATATCTGTCTATCTATCTATCTATCTCTATTTGTATTTGTATATCTATCTATTTGTGTATATATCTCTCTGTCAATTTGTCTATCTATGTGAATGTATATATTTCTATCTCTCTATTTATCTATCTATCTATTTTCTATCTATCTATTTTTCTATCTATCTATCAATATATCTATCTATTTATCTATCTTGTTGTCAATCAATCAATCAATCAATCATTCTATTTATTTATCTATCTACCTACCTACCTACCTACCTACCTATCTGTCTATATGTATATCCTTCTATCTTTCTATCTATCTATCTATTTGTCTATCTATTTATATAGCTATCTATCTATGTGTCTATTTATTTATTTTTATATCTATCTATCTATCTATCATTCTATCTATCTGTCTCTATGTCTATCTATGTATATGTGTATCTATCAATCTATCTATCTATTTAGCTATTCTTCTATCATCTATCTATCTTTTTATCTCTCTATCTATTTATATGTCTATTTTTCTATATGTATATATATATATACATATCTTTCAATTTATTTATATGTCTATCTATCTATCTATCTATTTGTCTGTTTGTCTTTCTATCTTTTTACCTATCAATCAATCTATATGTCTGTCTATCTATCTTAATCTATTTGTGTAGCTATGTATCAGTCTACAGTCTTTCTATCAATATGTCTATTTGTCAATCTTTCTTTCTATGTATCGACCTATCTCTCCATCTATATATATGTCTTCTTCTATATCTATTTAACTGTCTATCTATCTATCTTTCTATATGTCTATATATCTATCTATATATCTAAATATCTATCTACATGTCTATCTATCTATCTTTCTATATGTCTATCTATCTATCTGTATATTTTTCTATCTATCTATTTATCTATATATATATATATATATATATCTCTCTCTCTATAACTATCATTCTTTCAATTTGTATATCTATTGATAACTATCTATATGTAAATCAATCTATCTAACTGTGTATCTATCAATCTGCCTTTTTATTTATCTATATATCTATCTATGTGTCTATATAACTATCTGTCCATCTGTATATCTGACCATCTATCTATCTGTGTTTGTGTCTATTTGTCTATTTCTATATCTATCTTGCTATTTATCTATCTATCTATCTTTCTATCTTTCTCTAACTGCCTTTATATTGATTTTTCTATCTTTTTTTCTATTTGAATATCTGACTATCTATCCATTTAATTATTTATCTATCTATCAATTTATTTATCTATATATCAAGCTATATATCTATCTATTTATCTGTCTATATTTTTATCTCTCTATCTGTCTATTTCTCTATTTATCTATCTATCTATTTATATATATATATATATATATATATCTTTCTATCTCTCTAAATCTCAATTTGTCAATGTGTATAAATGTTTATCTCTTTATTGATCATTTGTATATCTATATATCTATCTATATGTCTAACTATTTATTTGTATTTCTAGCTATATGTGTATATGTCTATCTATCTATATGTATATTTGTCTATATTATCTATCTCTATATCCATCTGTCTGTCTGTCTATTTATCATTACTAAAAAAATCTCAAATAGCTAGTGAAAAATCCTTTGCTATATCGGATTTTTCGTCGCTAAAATAGTAGAACGACAGATTAATTATGGAAATTTCCCAAGCTAACGCGCTCACCATAAAAAATAAATGATAGAAAAATTATCTAGCTAATATTATAATGACAAAAAATTTCCTATTAAAATTTTTCTTCCCTTGCTGATTTTTATCGAAATTAAGATTTACAGAAAAGTCCCTAGCTAAATTAACAAGGGATAAATCTCTAGCTATTTTAATTCGTAAACTATTTTAACTATTTTATTTTTTTTACAAAAAAATTGATTACATAATTTTAAATTTTTATTTTAAATTGAATAAAAACATAAACTATAAACCACTAATTTCAATTAACAAAAAATAAAAGTAGGTATTAAATAATTCTGATATAGTATATTACATTGTTAAAACAAAAACATAACAAAATTTTATTACATCTTCTTTATCAATTTATCTAATGATAGTGCATAAAGTATAATTTCTCCATGAAATTGACTTTGTTTTGTCTTCCCTTGCTCCTTTGGTCACTATCTTTCTTCCGTGACAAAGCTGTCCTAGTCGCGCCACATCATATCTAGTGAAAAATCCTTTTACTTTTAAAAGCTTCATATTGGGAACAATGCAGTACCATATCTGTACAAAAATTAAACTAGTCAATCAAATCAAAATAAATAAATAAATAAGGTTCTATTTTGATAATTATATAATACTGCAGTATAAATGTACATATATAATATTATTTCACTAGTTATATATATATAACTACAGTATATATGTACATATTTTCTACTGTAAAAAATATTTTGTTCTCAAAAATTATGCAATACAACTTATACCTTATGTATAATACTACAATATATATGTACATACATACATACATACATATATATATATATGTATGTATGTATGTATGTGCGTGTGTGTGCATATATACATCAGCATAAATGTATAGTTACCTATACAGAAAAATATACATTTCATAATATATAAATGCATGTATATACAAAAGTATATTTGACTATGTATATATATTATACTGAAAACTCTTGGTATTAGGTTGCTTCAATTCTTTTATATTATATCTATTATTACTCAACACACCATAGTTTATATAGTGCAATTATTTTCAAAAAATTATAAATGGAATTATTTGGAACAATAACTATTAAAACTCAATCTCATTATTTGTCCAACATATAAAATCTTAGAATGATTGATGTATTAAACATGGAGCAATACTACATTAAGTTATGTATGGAACTAATACCCATTCCAAATTGAGCACAATGAAAAATAATAATCTGCTTGCATCACTCAGAAAAAAAAATAGTCAATTAAGTAACCTATACCTATGATGTGGCTAGGGAAGATTCTCTTGCAACCCCAGTGAATAAACTCAGCTTAACTAGATTGATGACCATAACAACATTAACAGAAACCTAGAGCTCCCTAGCCATAACATTAGATTTATTGCCAACAAGATCAATAGAAACCACAGATTCCAAAATATTAGATATCTTAAAATCATAGTGCAAGGGAGGAATGACATTAGGCACCTCTGAAATGTTATAAACTACACATTCATTAATGATCAGGTATCACTACTTGATAGAGTTTCCTTTAACTCGCATATCTAGAAACACATTATCAAATGCATCATCCTTTGAGGAATTCATTCAATAATTAAAAAATAAAACATGATGACGATAAAATGAAGCAAAAAGATAAGCATCCAAAGCTAAAGGAAAAGCATCATTCTCATTGTACTATGAAAAAAAAAACTCATTTTTGTTAATTTTTTGCAACAATATCAGTGTCACAATTCATTTCTTTTCAAATTAGAACCATAAAAATTAAACATACAATCAAAACAAAATTTAATATTACAAGTCCATTTATCCACTGGTTACCTATATTTAGTTCCATTCCTAAAAATATCAATATATTGGATTATGTAGAAAAGTAGGTCTACAAATGAAGTTATTCATAGAATGAATACACATCACACACACAAAAAGAGTACCCTTAAAGCAGCCTCTATATGTGATATTTGATGCAATAGATCTCTATGTTTCTATAATTAGGGAAATAACAAACTCGTTGATGAAGTCGATGTAGTGCAGAGCTTCATTTTTGAATTTAGTGCCACCACCAAGAAAAGTAGGATATTCACCCATAACTTTAACCCAATTATGATATCCCTCCACTTCTGCAAGCTTTGTATGTTGAACATTGCGGTACCATATCTGTACGAAAATTAACCCAGTCAATCAAATCAAAATAAATAAATAAATAAATAAATAAGATTATGTTTTGATAAATATATAATACTATAGTATATATGTATATATATACTAGCATTTCACTAGTTACATATATAAAAATGCAGTTTATATATACATACATACGATTGTAATCAGAGATTGAGGCTACATGATGCTCATTCACGAGCATCTTGTACAAGTCCTTGAGAGCAGCTCCTAACATTTTCTCTAAACAAGAATCAAAGGTCTATGCCCAATCCAAGCAACCAAATCAAATTAAAAACAAAAAAAAAACAAAAAAACAAAAATTTTTACAGCTTAATGTTGTGCCGAACCTATTACAAGCTCACAGAGAATTCAACTACTCGCCTCTTTCTTGTATTTGAGGTCGTAAAGCATCTTATCCAGCTCATAAAACTCTGATGGAATAATATCCACCCCTATGAAAACTTAAACAGAACAATCATACAAGATTATTCTCGCACTAACTTATATGGTGGCCCTACCTGATTCAACCACATAATTTCTATTCAAATTACAAGAGACTTTACTTTTTTTTTTGAAACTTTTATCAGTGAGGAGAACAAGCTTCATCACTTCCAGGGCTTCTTTAAAATATTACTCATGCCTACTACTTCTAATATATTTATTTTTGTAATATATATATAAATTTTGTATTTATCTACATTGAGCATTATTTTCTTAGAATCCTCTAATATTTTTATTTTTTATTATATTAAATAAGTCGTACTGCAAAAATTCATTTATTAAACCTAAAATTTTTTTGTACATAGGGATACTTAAGATTCATATTAGAAACAGACCTTTGAGTTTGGTTATTATTATCTAAATTAAAATTATCTAAAATATTAATTTCATTTTTATTTAATTTACTAAGATCCATTTTATTTGAAGGAATAAACATGTATATATAGTAGAAGAAAAATATCTTAGTATTTCATTATACTCTCTTATATCAAAGTAAAATAAAAAAATACATATAATGTTCCTTACAAAATTAAATCTTCGTCACAACATTTTCATTATTTCATTGTTCATTGGACATCACTGATATATTAGAAATTTATATAAAATTATAATTTACATACTTTAAAATATGTGATATTATAAATATAAAATAGTAAAAAAATAGAATAAAAAGATAAAAAAATAAATTTTATTTTAACTTTCGATTTTGAAAATCATACAAAGAAAAATCCATCTTCTGGCGAGGAAGTAATGGAAAGACCCTCTATGAAATAGTGAGAGGAAGTAGCAGATGCCTATCTTAGAATATAAAGAAAAAATATAAATTTTTTATCTACTTATAAAAATAATTGAATTTTTAAAATTAATTTTTTAATGTTGGATTTTGACTTGATAGAATCTAAACAACTGATTGTCGATGGTTAAGTAATGGCTAGAATAGCCATTGTGTCGAAATTTAATTCATTAATTAATAATCTAAAATGACTATAGGTTGTGACACGCCAACAATCCCAGATGATGCATCCATCTGGCATGATTAGACACTCATCATTTATAAAAAAGAATATAGAGCATGAGATCACATGTCTAGCTTGAATTGGGAGTCCAGCTCGACCTAACCCATTGCATTAGTAGTTTTAAAATAAACTTGACACGTGAGATCAGGTTGATAGTTTCAACTTGATCGCTAGCACTCGAGAATGACCTAAACACGTTTTGTCAACCAGGACAAATTTGACCATGGCGGGTTGGTGATTTTGATAATGTCGTGTTGCATGATATTGCGGCACAGGGGGCTTCCCTCTAGGATCGGCACAGCCCATGCTAAATGGCCGTGCAGCTAGGCCGCTCAACATATTTTCTACCTCTAATGATAGTCTTACCTTAGCACGTTAAAAATTCAAATATTTTGATGACATGGCACCCAGTTTTTGTCCCTCAAAAGAACACCAAGAAAATAAGTTCCATTAAACTTTTAAGTCAATTCACACCCATGAGGTGCTATACTACTTTTATTAATAATGCCGATGTAAATTCCTTAGGCAGAATCTCACCCAGTTAGTTTTGTGTATTACCAAGTTTAATTATGTGGCCTTGTTCCTTTGGCCTTCAAAAGGCACTATGCTACATTTTCTTCCAGAGCACAATAGAATTATCTTATCATATTGACATATCCTTATAAATAGCAATTTAATAAGAGTTTAAGTGCTTAATGGACATGCCCATTGATAAGAACCTTCTTGAGAACCATCCATTATTGTGACACCATGTATCTCATACTTTAGCATGCTTCTATCTCTCAAGTGATCTCTAACTTTGATCAAAGGGAATCAAATAAGAAAATATTGACAGAAAGAAAATATACACTCCATGTAAGACTGTCTATCTATTTGCTATCTATATGTTTATCTATCTTTCTATCTATTTGTCTATCTATCAATATATCTATTTTTCTATCTATTAGTATATCTATATGTCTATCTATCTGTCAATCTAATTATATATATATCTATCAATCTTTCTAATAATCTTTCTTTCTATCTGTCAAATAATTTCACTGTCTATCTGTCTTTATATCTATCTATCTATATATATATATATTAATTTCTGTCTATCTATCTATATATATATAAATTTCTATCTATCTATCTTTCCGTCTATATATCTTCTATCTATCTATCTATCTATCTATATGTTTATCTTTTTGTCAAAATATCTATATAGCTATAAAATTTTATATCTATCTAACTATATGTATCTCTATCTATATATCCATCTCTCAATCTATTTTTCTATCTATCTCTCTATCTTTCTAACTATCTGTCTATTTATCTATTTATCTATCTATCTATCGAGCTATCTTTCTATCTATCTAAATTGCTATCTATCTATCTATGTATCTAAAGATCTATCTATCTAACTATATATTTGTCTTCTATCTATAAATCTATCTATCTTTCTATCTCCATGCCAATCTATATATCTATCTATTTATGTGTCTATCTATCTATCTATCTATTTAATGATGTTATCGATATATATATATATATATATATATATATCTGTCTATTTATCTATTTGAGGATCAATCTGTCTATCTATTTATCTATATAATTATCTTTCTATCTAACTATCTACAATTAAACTGTCTGTCTATCAATATGTCTATATATCTATCTATGTGTTTATTTATATGTATATCTATATTAGTCTATCTATTTATCTATCTATCTATCCGACTATCTATGTGTTTTTTAAATGTTAATCAATGTGTCTATTGATATATATATGTATATATGTACATATATATATATATAATCTATATATCTATCAATCTATCTATCAATCTATCTATCAATCTATCTATTTGTTTATATATATGTATTTTATATATCTATTCATCTATCTATATATCTATCTATCTTTTTATATATATATAAAAAGATATATATATAGATATATATATATATATATATATATATATTTATCTATTAGTCAAATATCTGTCTTTTTATCTATCTATCTATCTATCTATCTTTTTTTCTTTCTTACAATATATATGTATATCTATCTGTCTTTCAATCTATATGATATATAGATAGATAGATATATATATATATATATATATATTTATCTATTAGTCAAATATCTGTCTTTTTATCTATCTATCTATCTATCTATCTATCTATCTTTCTTACAATATATATGTATATCTATCTGTCTTTCTATCTATCTAACTATCTAAATATCTCTCAATCATTTTGTCAATCAATATGTCTATCTATAAGTATATATATATTTATCTATTATATATATATATATCTATCTATCTATCTCTTTGTCTATCTATTTGATATCTATTTGTCTATCTACCTGTCTATCTATCTATTTGTCTATCTATCTACCTGTCTATCTATCTGTTTGTCTATCTATCTACATGTCTATTTATATGTTTATCTATCTATCTATCTATATGTCTGTCTGTCTATCTATATGTCTATCTATCTAACTATCTATGTATCAATTTATCTATCTATCTATCAATTTGAATATATATATATATATATATATATATATATATATATATATATATATATATATATATAACTATCTATCTATCTATATTTCTATCTATCTATCTATCTATTTATCTATATGTATATCTTTCTGTCTATCTATCTATGAATCTGTCTATCAATCTTAATTATATCTATTTATCTATCTAACTTTATGTCTATCTATCCATCCATCTATCTATCTATCTATATGTATATCTATCTTTCTATTTGCCTATATATCTATCTTTTTATAAATCTATCTTTATATCAATCAATCTATCTATCTATATATCTATCAATTTTTTCTCTATCTATATGTCTATTTATCTGTCTATCTTTGTATCTATCTATTTGTCCAGCTATTTTTAGATCTATCTATCTATCTTAATGGCCTATCTATCTATATTTCTATATATCTATCTATCTATCTATCTATTTTCTATATATCTATCTATCTATACATGTATCTATCTATCAATCTATTTGTTTACCTATATTTATATATATCTATCTGTCTGTCTATTTATTTGTCTACCTACCTATCTATCTATCTATCAATCTTTCTTTCTTTATATCTACTTGTATCTAACTTTATTTTTCTATTTGTCTTTCTATTGATATATATATATATATATATACATACATATATGTCTATCTATCTTTCTGTTTATCTATCTATTTGTCTATTTTTCAACTGTTGATCACTCTGTCTATCTTTTTGGTTATATATGTGTCTATTTATTTGTTTTATAATTATCTATCTATTTATCTATCTTTCTATTTATCTATCTTTCTATCTGACTTTATATATATATATCTATCTATCTGTCTATCTATCTATCAAATAATCTTTTTGATCTATCGATCTATCTATTTGTCTATCTATCTATAAATCTATCTATCTGTCTTTCTATTTATATAACTTTCTATTTATCTATTTCTTTATCTGGCTATATATCTATCTTTCTATCTTCCATCTATCTATCCATCTATATATTTGTCTATTAATATGTGTATTAATCTGTTAATCATCTATTTATCAATTTGTCTATAAATTTTTATAAAAATCTATCTTTCAATATTTTTATCAATATTTCTATTTATCTATCTATCTATCTATCTATCTATATATCTATGTGTCTATCAGTCTATCTGTCTGTCAAACTATCAATCTATATATTTATCAATAATCTATCTTTCTTTCTATTAATTAGTGTATCATTCTATCTATGTCTTTATCTATCTGTCTATATATCTGTAAATCTATTTGTCAAACTATTTGTGTTTATATATCGATATCTTTGTGTGTATCTACCTATGTATCTATTTGTGTATCTATTTGTCTATCTATCTGCCTATCTATATGTCTATCTATCTATCTATCTATATATGTGTGTGTCAATCAATCAATCAATCAATCTGTATATCTTTCTATATATCTGCCTATTTATCTATCTAACTATTTGTTTCTCTATATATCTATCTATCTTTCTATTTGTTTTTTCTATCTATCTATCTTTCTATTTGGATATCTCTCTATTTATCTATATGTCTATCTTTTGATATATATATATATATATATATTTGGCTATCTATCAAAATAGCTATCTTTCAATCTATATATATATATATATATATATATCTATATGTCTGTACATCTATCTATCTATTTGTCTATTTATCAGTCTATCTATTTGTCTATCTATCTATCTATCAACATATTTATTTGTCTATCTGTCTATCTATCTATTTATCTATCTTTCTAACTAATAATCTATCTATCTATCTATTTATCTATTTGTATATCTATCTATCTATGTATCTATTAATTAATTAACCTATCTGTCTATCTATCAATTTCTCTATCTTTCTTTTTATCTATCTATCTTTTTATGTATAAATCTAGCTATCTATCTATCAATCTATGTATCAACTCGTATATCAATTTGTCTATCAATCTATCTATCAACATGTCTATGAATCTATCTATCAATCTAGCTATCTATTTGTCTAACAAACTATCTATCTATCTTTGTATTTATTTCTGTATCTATTTATCTGTCTATCTATCTTTCTGTCTATCTATGTATCTATCTATCTATATTTTTATATTTTTGTCTAACTATCTATCAATCTATTTGTATATCTATCTATATATTTATTTGTCTATCTATATGTCAATTTATCTAATAATCTATCTAATAATCTTTTAATATATCTCTCAAATAATCTGACAATCAATCTGTGTATCAATTTGTCTATCAATTTATCTATCTATCATTCTATCTATTTATCTATCTATGTCTCTATTTATCTATCTAACTATCTAGATATATGTCTATCTATGTATCTATCTTTCTATTTAGGTGTATATATATATATATATATATCTTTCTTTAAATCTATCTGCCTTTTATCTGTCTATCTATATGTCTATCTATCTATATAAATGTGTATCTTTCTTGCTATCTATATGTCTATCTATCTATTTGAATATATATCTATCTATTTATCTATCTATCTATCTATCTATTTGTCTATCTAACTATTGATTATATATATATATATATATCTAACTATCTATCTATCTGTCTATCTATCATTCCTTCTATCAATTAGTCTATCAATCTATTTATCAATCTTTCTATCAATCAATTTATCAAGCTTTCTATCAATCTGTCTTTCAATCTATTTATCTTTTTTTCTATCTTTGTGTCTATCTATTTATCTATCAATCTATGTTTCACTCAGTTTATAAATTTGTCTATCAATCTATTTATCATGTTATTTATCAATCTATCTAGAAATTTATCTATCAATATATCAATCTATTTGTGTTTCTTTTCGTCTAACTATTTGTATATCTATATGTCTTTCTATCTGTTGATCTATGTATCTTTCTATCTATCTATCTATTTAACTATCTTTCAATCTGTCTATCTGTATGTGTATCTATGTCTCTATCTATCTATATATCTATTTATCTATCTATCTATTTTTATGGCAGTCTATCTATCTATAATTCTATGTATGTATCTATCTGTCTATTTATTTATAAATCTATCTGTCTATTTATTTATCAATCTATCTGTCTATTTATCTAGCTATCTACCTATCTATCTATCTATCTGACTATCTATTTGTCTATATATCTTACAATTTATTTGTCTTTATATCTATTTATTGATCGATCTGTCTGTCTATCTATCTTTGTATCTTTGTTTCTTTTTATCTATCTATCTATTTATCTATCCTTCCATCTATTTGAATATCTATCTTTTTATTTATCTATTTGTCTATCTATCTAAGTATCTATCTGTATATCAATATATCAATCTATCTTTATATCTATCTATATATATGTTTGTCTATTGATGGGTATCTCTATGTGTCTATTTATATTAATATCTATTTGTCTATCTTTCTGTTTATCTATATTTCAATCTATCTATCTATTTATATGTCAATCTATCTATGTATCTATCTATCAATCTGTATGTCTATCTATCTATCAATCTTTATAACTATCAATCTATCTATTTATATATATATATATATATGTGTGTGTGTGTGTGTGTGTGTGTGTGTGTGTGTCTATCTATTTGTCAATCAATCTTTCTATTTATTTGCCTATCTATATCTCTATCTATATGTGCATCTATCTACCTACATACCTATCTATCTATATATATCACTTTCTGTATATCTATTTATCTTTCTATCTATCTATCTTCCAATCTATATCTATATCACTATATATATTTATCCATCTAACTATTGATATATATATATATATATATATATATATATATATATATATATCTATCTATTTGTCTATCTATTAGTCTATCTATTGATATATATATATATCTTTCAATCTTTCAATATAAATATCTATTTATTTATCTATCTTTCTATCTATCTCTGTGTCTATCTATCTGCCTTTTTTTTGTCTATATATTTGTCTATCTATCTATCTATCTACCTATATATTGGGTTGTCAATCTATATGTCTTTCTATCAATCTATCTCTCTGTCTGTCTATGTGTCTGTCTGTATGTCTATCTATCTATCTGTCTATCTCTCTGTCTATCTATCATTCTTTCTATATGCCTTTTTCTATATCTATCTTTCTATCTATTTATATATCTTTCTATCATTCTATCTATCTATTGATATATATATATATATATATATATATATATATTTGTCTATCTATCTGCCTATCTATTTTTCTAGCTATTTGTCTATCAATTTGAATATCTATTTGTCTATCTAACAACCTATCTATCTATCTATCATTCTATCTATCTATCATTATCTCTATATATCTGTCTATCCATCTATATTTCTACTGATCAATCTATTTAACTGTATATTTGTCTATCTATATGTAAATTAATTTGTATATCAATCTATTTATTAATAATCTGACTATTTATCTCTCAAACTATTTGTCCATCTATTCATATATCTATCTATCTGTCTGTCTGTCTGTTGTCTATCTATACATCTATGTATTTATTTGTTTCGCTAGCTGTCTATCTATCTATGTATTTATCTGTGTATCTATCTGTATATCTATAAATGTCTCAATCTTTCTATCAATCTCTCTTTTAATCTATTTATGTATTTCCTTATTAATTTGTCTATCAAATTTTTTTGAATCTATCTATCAATATGTCTTTAAAATTGTCTCTATATATGGTATTATATCAGTCTATCTAAATATCTAACTATCTATCTATATGTCTATTTGTTTGTCTATCTTTTTGTATATAAATTTATCTATCAATCTGTCAATCTATTTATCTACTTCTTCATCTATCTATCTGTAATATTTATAAGTCCATCTATTTATCTATATATCTATTTATTCATATGTCTATTTTTTATATCTATCTATCTATAAGTCTATCTATCTATCTATATATCTATCTATCTATCTATGTATCAATCAATCTATCTATTTGTCTATCTATCTATCTATCTATGTATCTGACTATCTTTTTGTCTATTTATTTGTATATCTATTTGCCTATCTATCTATCAATTTGCCTATCTATCTATCTATCTATCTATCTTTCTTTCTTTCTTTCTATCTAACTAACTATCTATCTTTCTATATGTCTATCTATTATCTATCTGACTGTCTATCTATCTATCTATATATCTGTCTATCTATCTATCAATTTATCTGTCTTTTTATCTATCTATTTGTAATCTTTCTATATTTCTATATATTTATCTATCTATATATATATATATATATATATATATATATATATGTCAATCTATCTATATATTTGTTTTTCTATATGTATATCTATCTGTCTATTTATCTATCTTTGTATCTATCGATCTATTTGTCTATTTATCAGTCTAACTATATTATCAATAATTTTTTTATCTATCTATCTAATTATTTGTTTATCTTTTAGTCTCTATTTGTCAATGTATCTATCTATCTATCTATTTGTCAATGTATCTGTCTATAAATCTATCTATCCATCTATATATCAAATTGTTTATCAAAATGTCTATCTATCTGTCTATATGTTTTTTTGTCTTTCTGTCTATATGTCTGTTTATCTGGTTGTTTGTCTATCTGTCAATCTATCTATTTACCTATTTATCTATCTATTTTTTTGTCTATCTGCATGCCTACCTATTTGTCTGCCTACCTGACTACCTGCTTAATTATTTATCTTTCTATTTATCTATCTTTATGTCATTCTATTTATCTATCTATCTATTTATCTATCTTTTATCTATAATTATCTATCTTTTTATCTATAAAAATAAATATCTATCTATTTGTCTATTTATTTGTCTATATATTTTTCTATCTATTTGTCTATCTATCTGTCTATCTATTTATCTGTCTATCTATATGTTTATCTATCTGTCTATCTTTCTATATATTAATCAATCTATCTACCTATATATCTATCTATCTCTCAATTTTTCTGTTTATCTATATGTTTCTCTATTTCTCTTTTATATGTCTATATATCTATCTATATTAGTGTTTATCTATCTATCTATTTATATGTCTATATATTTGTCTATCTATCTAGGTATTTATCTATATATCTATCTATATAATTGTGTATCTTTCTTTGTATCTATTTGTCTATCTATCTCATTATCTATTTATATATCTATTTATCTATCTATCTATGTGTTTGTCTATCTATCTATTTGACTATAAATATATATGTCTGCCTATCTATCTATAAGTCTTTCCAACTATATATCAATCTATCTCTCTATCAATTTATCATTCTATATATTTATATATCAACCTATCTAGCTTTCTATCAATCTATCAATCTGTCTATATGTCTATTTATCTGTGAATCTATCTAACTATCAATCTCTCTTTACTTCTATCTATCTAACTATGTATTTATCTATGTATTTATCTAATATTTTATCTATCCTTCTATCTATCTATCTAATAAGCTGTCGATATATATGTCTATATATTAATCCATCTATCTATCAATCAATCTATCTATCTATCTATCTATCTATATATCTATTTATCTGTCTGTCTGTCTATCTATTTGTGGATCTATATGTCTATTTTTTGACGATCTATATGTCTATCTAGCTATCTATCGATTAATCTATTTATCTATCTGTCTATCTATCAATAAAATATTTTACTTGTGTCTATATATATATATATCTATCTATCTCTCGATCTTTCTATCTATCTTTCTACCTACCTATCTATCTGTCTTTCTATCTATCTATCTATCTATCTATTTATCTATATATCTATATGTCGATATATCTGTCAATCTATTTGTCTATTAATCTTTATAATAATCTTTCGATCTATCTATCTATCTATCTATCTGACTATCAATCAATCAATCTGTCTATCAAATTTTCTTTTAATATGTCTTCAATCTGTCCATCAACCTTTCTATCAATATGTAAATCAATTAGCCTATCAATCTATCTATCTATCTATCTGTATTTATATATATATATATATATATATATATATATATATATATATATATATATATATATATCTTTCAATTAATCTATTTGTCTATCCCTTTATATATCTAACCTTCTATCTATCTATCTATCTAATAATCTATTGATCTATTTGTATATCTATCAATCAATTAATCAGTCTATCAATTATTCTATCTATCTTTATATCAATATGACTTTTTTTCTATATATCTGTCTGTTCAAATCTGTATCTCTCTATCATTCTGTCTATGAATGATGAATCTATCTATTAATCTATTTATTTTTTTGTATATTAATGTTTCTATATGTTTATTTATTTGTGTATTTGTTTATCTATATATCTATTTATTTATATCTCTATCTATCTGTCGATCTAAAAGACTATATATTTGTGAATCTAACGATCTAATAATATATGTATATATTTATATAATAATCTTACTATCTATATATGTATCTACCTACCTACATAACTATCTATCTATCTATTTATCTATTTGTTTATCAATTTGTATACTAATCAATCTATCTATTTGTCTATCTTTCTAGTCTATCAATTTGTCAATCAATTTTTCTATCAATCTATGTATCAAACTTTCGATCAATCAGCCTATAAATATTTTTATCAATCTGTCTATCTATATATTTATCTATCTGTCTAGCAATATATATATATATATATATATATATATATATATATTTATTTATTTATTTATTTATTTATTTATTTGTCCATCTATATATCAATCTAACTTTATACCTATCTATCAATATATCTATCTATTTATTTATCTATATTTGTATCTATCTATCTATATATCTATCTATCTATATGTCTAACTTTTTATTTATCTAGCAATCTATCAATCTATCAATCTAAGTCTCTATCTATCTTAAGTACCTATCTATGATTTGTCTATCTATTTGTCAATCTATATATCTCTCTACCTATCTTTATGTTTATATATTTTTCTATCTATTTATCTATCTATCTATCTATAAATCTATCTATTTATCTATCTATCTATCTATCATTTTGTCTATCTATCTGTCTATCTATCTATATATCTATCTATATATCTTTATGTCTATCTATCTGTCTATCTATCTATATATCTATCTATATATCTTTATGTCTATCTATCTGTCTGTCTGTCTATCTATCTATTTGTTTATCGATATATTTGTCTATCTATCTATATTTTAATCTATTAATCTATCAATCTATCTTTCTATCTATCCCTATGTCTATCTATTTATCTATCTATTTGTCTATCTATCTATCATTCTATATATCTATCTATCTATCTATTTTTCTATCTATATGTCTATTTTTTTGGTTATCTTTATGTCTATCTATCTATTTATCTATCAGTCTATCTCTCTGCCTATCTATCTTTCAATAAATCTATCTGTTTATCTATTTGTCTATCAATCTATATGTCCATCTTTGTATCTATCTATTTGTCTATATATCTGTATATTGATCTATCTATATATCTATCTATATAGTAATCTATTGATCAATCTGTCTATCTATCTGACTATAAATCAATCTATCTATATGTATATTAATCTATCTATTAATATATCTATCTATCTTTGTATCAAAATTTATAGCAATCAATCAATATGTCTGTCTATTAGTTTTTTTATCCTTCTATCTCTCTATATATGTATTTTTTTATATATCTATCTAGTAATCTATCTATCTAACTATCTATCTATTTATTTATCTATCTATCTATCTAATAATCTATCTATCTATTTGTCAATCAATCAATCTATTTATTTATCAATTAATCTATCTATCTTTATATCAATCTATCTATCAATATGTCTATCAATCTCAATACCTATCTATTTATCACTCTTTCTATCAATCCATCTACGTATCTCTCTATCTATGAATCTATCTATTAATCTGTCTATTTATTTTTCTATCTTTTTATCTGTCTATCTATGTGTTTACTTTTTGTCTATCTATTTATCTATATATCTTTTTGTCAATCTATCATTTTATCTATTTGTGAATCTATCTATCTAATAATGTACATATCTAAATATCTAATAATCTGACAATCTATTTGTCTATCTATCTATCTGTCAATCAATCTATCTTTCTATTTATCTATTTGTCTATCAATCAATCTATCTATCTATCTGTATATCTTTTTAATTATTAATTTGACAATCAATTTGACTATAAATATGTTTATCAATCTATCTATCAAACTTTCTTTCAATATGTTTATCAATCTTTCTATCAATCTATATAACTATTTGTCTATCTATCTATTTATCTATTTTTCTGTATATCTATCTATCTACATATATATATATATCTATCTGTAAATCTATCTATCTATCTATTTCTTTATCTATCTATCTATCTATATACGTGTCTATATATTTGTCTATCCATCTATATATCTATATATCTATATATCTATTTATAAGTCTATCTATCTATCTATCTATATTTCAATTTATCTATGTATGTTTTTATGTATCTGTCTATTTAATTGTCTATATATTTATCTATCTATTTTTCTATCTATTTATCTATCTATTTATTATATCCCTATCTACTTGTATATTTATCTATCTATCTATCTATCTACTTATCTATCTACCTATCTATATATCAATTCTCTATCTCTCTATCTTTCTATCTCTCTATCTCTCTATCTTTCTATATATCTATATGTCTATTTATCTATGTATCTATCTGTCTATATGTTTATCTATCTATGTATCAATGTATGTGTTTATCTATCTATCTATCTATCTGTCTGTCTGTCTATATATTTGTATATCTAACTATTTGTCTTTCTGTATATATATATTTTTTATCTATCTATCTATCCGTTTATCTATCTTTATATTTGTCTATCTATCTATATCTATCTATTTATCTGTTTATCTATCTGTCTATCTATTTATTCGTCTATCTATCTATTTATCTCTTTATATGTTATCTATCTGTCTATATATCTAGCTAATAATTTGTTTATCAATCTGTCTACCTATTTGCATATCTATCTTCTATCTTTTTATCTATATAACTATACATCTTTCTATTAGTTAATCTACATGTTATCTATCTGCAATAAATCTAACTCTATGTATATCTATCTATCTACAATTATATTTATCTATCTGTCTATATATATGTCTATCTATTTATCAATCTATCAGTCTTTCTATATGTCTATTTAGTTGTCTATCTATCTATCTATCTATCTATCTTTCTTTTTATCTATCTATCTATCTAACAATCAATCTAGGTATATATTTGTCTAATAATCTATCTATATGTCTAAATATATGTCAATCTATCTATCTATATGTCTATATATATGTCAATCTATCTATACATCTATTTATCTATCTATAAATATTTCTATTAATCTATCTTTCAATCTCTCTATCAATATGTCTATCAATCTTTCAATAAATCTAACTATAAATTTATCTATTAATTTGTCTATATATCTATCTATTAATCTATATATCTTTCTATCTATAAATCTATCTATCTATCTATCTAGCTCTCTATCTGTCTATATTTCTATTATATATCTGTCTATCTATCAGTTGATCTATATGTCTGTCTATTTTTTTTAAATATCTTAATTATCTATCTATCTTCATATCAAATCATCTATATTTCTATCTATCTATCTTTTTGTCAGTCTATCTATCTATCTATCTATCTATTTGTTTATTTTTTATGTGTCTATATTTCTATCTGTATATCTATCTCTATGTCTATCTACCTACCTGCCTATATGACTTTCTAGTTTCCTGACTACCTTTTTATATGTATATCTTTCTGTCTATCTGTCTATCTATCTATTTGTTTATTTTTCTGTCTATCTATCTATCTTTTTATCTATCTATCTGTCTATCTTTTTGTCTATCTATCTGGCTATCTATCTATATATATATATATCTCTCTCTATCAATCTGTAAATCTATTTGTGTATTATTCTATCTATCCATCTTTTTATCAATCAATCTATCATTCTCTTTATATACTTATCTATCAATCTATCAATCTATCAATCTTTCTATTTATCTATCTATCTGTCTGTCTATCTATTTATTTATCCATCTATCTGTTTATTAATATATTTATCAATCTGTATATCAATCTATCTATCAAATTGTCTATCATTTTGTCAATCTTTCTGACTATCTATCTATCTATCTATTTATTTCTATATCTGTCTATCTAGCTATTTATCTGTCTATTTGTCTAAATGTCTATTTGTCTGTCTATCTACCTGCCTGCCTAAATGATTGCCTACATGGACTGCCAACCTGGCTATCCATATGTTTATTTGTTTGTCTGTCTATCTATGTATCTATATATTTTTCTATCTTATATATATATATATATATTTGCCTATTTGCCTATTTATCTATCTGTCTATTTATCTATCTATCTACTTGTCTATTATGTATCTATTTTTCTATGTATCAACTTGTCTATCGATTAATCTATCATTCTGTCTTCTATCTGTCATTCTATCTATCTATCTATTTATCTATCTATCTATGTATATGTTTAACTATTTATCAATCTATTTGTCAATCTATCTGTATATCTTTCTATCTATCTATCTAACAATCTACCTACCTATCTGTCTATCTATTTATCTATCTATCTACTATATACATATCTATCCAACTATCTATCTATATAATAATCTGTCTATCTATCTGTCTATATATGAATCAATCTATCTGTATATCACTCAATTTATTTATCTTTATATAAATATCTCTATCAATATGTCTACTAATTAGTCTATCTATCTATCTATCATTCTTTCTATCAATCTATCTATGTATTTGTCTATCTATTTATATATGAATCTATTTATCAATATGTCTTTTTATTTTTTCTATATATTTATCTTTCTATCTATTTATCTAATTATCTATCTATATGTCTATCACTCTATCTATCTATCTATCTATATGTTTATATATCTATCTATTTGTTAATCTTTTGATCTAATAATCTATTTATCTATCTATCTAATTATCTCACTATCTATCTATTTATCTATCTCTCAATATATCTATCTATTTATATATCTATCTATCTGTCTATCTATATGTCTATTTTTTTGGCTATCTATAGTCAATCTCTCTATATATCTCACTATCTATTAGTCTATGTCTCTGTATATCTATTAATCTGTCTATCTATTAATATGTATATTTATTTGTCTATCTATCTATCTATCTATCTATCTATCTTTCACTCTGTCTATCTAACTAACTATCTATCTATCTTTTTATCTTTATATCTATATGTCTATCTAACTGTCTATATATTTGTATATTTATCTATATAATAATTTAATCATCTATCTGTTTATCTGTCTATCTATCTATCTATTTATCTAATAATCTATCTATCTATTTGTTTATCTATTTGTCTATCTATCTATTTATCTATCTTTCTATCTATTTGTTTAATTATCTATTTATCTACCTACCTACCTACCTACCTATCTATCTATCCATATGTCTATCTATTTGTCTATTTATTTACTATCTACCTATCTATCTATTTATCAATTTATTTATCAATTTGTCTATCAATTTATCACAACAAGAAAATCACAGTTTATCAATTGAATTTTTTGTTACAAGTCCATTGCAAACCCATAAAAATTCATTGCAAATATCTTTTAGCAATGAATTTGCAACAAAAGTTTTTTATTTCAAAGAACCTTGTTGCAATTTTGCACACTTTGGTATTCAGTTGCAAAAGAATAATGGATTTGCAACAAAATAATTGCATTGTTATATTGCAACGCATTTCACATCCATTGCTACTTTAGTTGCTAAATCCCAAAAATTAAGACAATGGATAAGCTAAATTTGTTTCCATTTTGTTTCTAATTTGCAATAGATCATCAACCATTTCATTAATAACCATTAAAATTTCTGTTAGTCATTCCATTGCAACTTACAATAGAGTTGCAACCACTATGAGTCGTTCCAAATTATATTGTGTTAATTCTATTGCAATTCTATAGCAAATTTGTAATAGATCAGCAACCATTTCATTACCAACCATTACAATGTCTATGTCAATTTTATTGCAACTTTACAACATATTTGCAACCATTATGAGTCCTTGCAAAATATTTTGTTGTAATTTTATTTTAATTCCATTACAATTTTGTAATAGCATTGAAACTAATATATTCTAAATAAACTTAGTTTCAATAGAATAACTATTGCAAAATCCATCGCATAATCTATTGCAATTATTTTTTCCAATTTTCATTTATTTTTGTTAAATTTGTGAATTTCCAATATTTTCTATATTATTCAAAATTTATTTTAATAGATTCAAAATTTTATGTACCATAATATATTTTGCAACACACATTTTTTGATAACTAATAGTTAATAGTTTCATATACCATATTCAACCACAATTTTAGTTTATAGTTGCTTAGTGGAATTGTTTAGTAATAAAAATGTCTAACAATTAGTTGGTTCTTTCAGTAGTAGGTATATCTATCTCTGGAGGAATTGCTGGTGGAATAGGCCGACCCCTAATAAGCTCTAAAATGTATGCATGAAAAGCTGTAGTGAGAATGTGCACGAACTATAAATTCTCCATCTACAACTGCATCATTTGCTCATGCACCACACTCATCACATTTTCCAAAGCTTGGATTCAACTATCTTCTTTTGACTGTGTCTGAGATTCATGAACTAGTTGACAAGTTGAAAGCATATTGATACAACTAAATGATACTTGATATTGTAGGCATACACATCCCATCAATCCAAGGCCATATACTCGTTTCTTCTTGTATCCCCCAACTTCATCTTGATAGATTTGTTTTGCATCAACTGATTGAGATGAAGATACATCCTCTCTTACAGCTACGGTCTCAGCCTCATACCTTGAAACAACACGATCCTGAAATATATAAACATTAGTAATACATTTTTCTTTAAAAAAATTACAAACAAATTGACTAAAAAGATTGCACTTACATAGTTCTCCTAAGACTTCGGATCTACAAATTGATTATCTACCTTCCTCCTATGAGTTTGTTCTAGGAGCTCATGTGGAAGAGGCGGACGGTTTAACTTGGCCGCAAAAAATTTTAAAAGTATAATATAATAAAACAAGTTTTTAAAAAACATTAAATAAAATCCAAATAATTATTAATACATGTGCCAAACGTTTAGCATGCTCCCTATAAGTTAAGGAACCACCTATATGTCGCAAAGGTCCTTTTCCATCACCACCAATCTCACTCATCCTATTCATAGACCTTGGGTTGACTTTTTCTGAAATTCTGGTGACTACCAATAACATTGCCAAGCTTCCCAAATACTCTCTGAGATTAAACTCGGTTGTTTGCTATGATCTTTCCATTGACTAACATCATTGCTATAATGTCATAAAGCCCTTTTATGCCATGTAACCTTAACTAGAGCATCTAATGAAGTATCCTACTGATAATATTTCAGCAATTGTTATAATGCCAAAAATGAAAATCTATGAAAGAAAAAAAAAGTCGTATTGTATATGATATGTGAAACTTTTTTATGTTGCCATTTTTCTTGATTTTATTCACATTCCAATTCCACCTTATCCACACTATAAAAAAACATTTAAAAAAAATTCAAGACCAAATTAAAAAAATATTTGTTATTGATCAAAATATAGAAAAATAAAATAAAATAAAATAACATATATCTTATACCTAATTCATACTTGAAACTCTTGCCAGTAGAAATATTTGATATAATGAGGCACCATCTTCCAATTATAACCCATCATATGAAAATGATCCTTAAAGATATTAGTGATAATCCTAGATATATTCTCTGTGATGTGTATTTTTCAAGTAAACATACAAAGTTTATAAATGCAGTCATAAAACTTAATTTGGTCAACATAAAAAATTCAAGTGAAATAGTTTTAAAAGGAAAACATACTCTGCATCAGTAAGTGTAATGAAAGGATGAGAGATAGAACTAATGAGTAGTGGTAATGTTGAACTCTGTAGTGATACTACTTGAGGTGTTGAATCTTTTACAGGTGGTGGTGTAGATAATGATGCACGATCACCTGAAGTCTGCAAGGTGGGTGTAGTAGTATTATGGATGATGGCACCTTATGCAGATGTATGTGTGGTAGGTGAATATTCTAATGATTCAGAATCAACTTGGGCACTAGGGGAGGAAACACATTCCTAGCACGTCCTCTAGCCCTTATCCCAAATACTCATCTTACTTTTCAACCCATATCTGCATGGGCATAAGAACAAAATACAAGATATATTAATTGGTAATTAAATGGTTATACGACAATCAACTTACCAACATAATTTTCATCATTGTTTAAATCATTCCATTCTTCTTCTTCATCTTCAGCATATTCTTCTTCTTCTTCTTCAGTGAGAAAGTGTTTCAGTTACAACGATATCTAACATTTCACCTATCGGATCATTAAGCAAAATAGTTTTATTTTCCACCTGTAAACTACATTCTTCAACATCATTTGTTTCCAGTTGAAATGGATCTTGTCAGGTAATTTCTGGCTCTGCATGCATCTCAATCATCCCTCTAGCCTTAATTTTACAAATAGCCCACCAAGATCTAGTATCATGTTTTAAGATTAGATATGTGCAATAATACACTTGTTGTGCTTGCTTTGCTAAAACAAATGGTTCATCTTGTGAATACTTCTTGTAAGATTTACATCGACTAATTTGTATTGTTTGTGGATCCTCATCCCAACATTTGGTGTAATGTCAAACCACTCATACTTAAATAAAATAGTCTTCTTAATGGGTCATCCTGGGTACTCTAATTCCATGACTTCTTGCAATTGACCATAGTAGTCAGTTTCATCAATTGTGTAATTAGTACCTTTAACGCACACACCACTATTTTTTGAAAATCTAGAAGTTCCGCTTTGAAGTTTGTGAAAACAAAAACCATTCATATTATATCCATTATAACAGTTAACTATTTGAAGTGGTCCATCTTCTAGAGCTTTAAAATATATTTTTTTAACGTTATCACATGCTTGCAAATAAGAGTGTGTTAGGGGACATTTTACCATAAACTAACTAAAACAATAAATAACTTATGTAAGTCTTGAACCATGCTAGGAAAAAATCATTGAGTCTAGCATCAAAAATTGCATCTTTAATGTATGGCTCATTTTTCCGTAACTTAGTAATAAATATTCTGTTAATAGAACACTCATTAGTTGAATTAAAAAATTACAATATTAGTGCAATAGTTGAGTTAAGATGCATACTCAATATAAGATTTAACTTCAATGCAGTTCAGCAAGATATACTGATGTGTGATATTATATTTCTTCTAAAAGGTTGATTGAGATGAGTGAATATTGACAATTTCCCATCGAAATCATTTTCTTCTCCAGTATGGGACTCAACATTATGAGGCTTCTTTCAATGTCTTGTATGGAGTCTTGGATTGAAATAATGCTTACAAAAAGCTAAAGCTTCTTCAACTAAATATGCATTGCATATTGATCCTTCCACTTTGGCCTTATTCCTTGCATTTTGTTTTAACTTCCGCAAATACCTAGTAATCCAATCAATAAGTTTATAAATACCAATATCATATAATGATTTGATGATAGTAAATGTAGTTGTATAACATAAATTTGGATACCTTTCAAATGTATACATTCATCGGTATTGGACTGGTCCGCTACCCTTGCTTCATATTCCAAGTGTGTTGGCAAATGCTCCATTGAATCAAAAAAATTAGGAGTGAATATCTGCTCTAGTTTGTAAATAATAATTGGTATTTCTTACTTTAAGTTCAACATAGCTTCTATTTTAAGCACAATTGATGTAAGCTTCTTAAAGAACAAGGTATGGTCTGTTAATGCTTTCCACACGGCTGATGGAAGTATTTCTCAAAATGCAATTGGTATCAACCTTTGCATAAAGACATGACAAGCATGACTTTTTATTCCAAAAAGTTTATGTTTCCTCGTGTCTACACACCTAGCTATATTTGAAGCATATCCATCTAGACCTGATATTATAAACCCAAATACACAATTCATTTCGACTATTTTTGTCTAATGTATAGCAATCTTTTGGAAATTTGTCATCAACAACATGCAATCCCGGTCGATGTCATATTTCCATTAAGTCTAATCTAGACTTTGCATTGTCTTTTGTTTTGCCCTCAACATTCATGACTATGTTAAATATATTTTCAAACAAATTTTTCTTTATATACATCACATCTAAATTATGTCTTATAAGATTTGTGTTCCAATATGGAAAATCCCAAAAAATTAACTTTTTTTTCCATCCGGTTAATTTACTAACAGAAACATTAGTATCATTTGCCCCAATCCCAGTAACTTTTTTTAAGTCTAATGAATCAATTTCCCTTAGCAACTCAACACTAGAGAGAATTTTTGGAGGTGGATCTGTTGCCGTTCAATTCTTTCTAAAAGCATATTTATTTCTTCTAAATGGATGATCTAGCGGAAGGAACTTACGATGATTATCAAACTATGTTTGTTTCCTTCCATTCTATAGGGTAAAAGTATATGATTCATCCATGATGCTAGTCTGCTAGATGTACTCCAATCAGACAACATTGAGTATGCTAGAAAGTCACTGATTGTCCATAAGAGAGCTTCCCGTAGCATAAAATTTTGCTTTAAAGATATGTCATAAGTTTTAACTCTAATTTCCCAATGCTTGTAACTCAGAGATTAGACGTTGTAAAAAACACATCTGACTTGTCCTTTAGATTTCTAGGGCCTGGGACAATAACTGTTAGAATCATGTATTATTCCTTCATACGTATTTCTGAGGGCTAATTATATGGAATGAGAATAACACTACATAAAGAATACTAAGTCACAGATTGCCTGAATGGTTGAAATCTATCAGTTCAAGGGCCTAAATTGACATTACAGCTTTCAGTTGTAAATGAGGGATGCATAGCATTAAAATGTTTCCATGCGAGAGAATCAGAACAATGACACATCACACCATCTTCTACAAAATAATCATTATGCCATCCCATACTTTTAGTAGTGGCTTCTGAAGCATATAACTATCGAAGTCTTGATGTTAGTTGAAAGTAATACATTTTCTTATATGTCACAAGTTTTTGTCTATTAATACTTTGTGGTCTATAGTGAGCATGGTCACAAAATTTGCATTTAGTTAATTATGAGTCATTAGAGGTGTCAAACGGGGCGTGCCGGGCCGACCCGACCAATTTTTTAGAGCACGACCATTCTTTCGTGCCGGACAAGGTACTACATGGTTACTGTACCGTGCTGTGCCTTGCCCGACACGGGTTATAAAAGCCATGCCCGGTCAATCCTGACCTATCCGCACGGGCCAAAACAGTCCATACGGGCCAGGAAAACAATTTTTTTAAAATTTTATAGTTTTAAATTTTAGTTAATTATATAATATATTAAATTATATATAAAATTATAGATAATGTATAATATAATAAATTTTTAAAATGAAAATTGTTTAAAATTTATTAAATTTACAAAGTTTAATTTTTTTTTATAATTTAAAATAAAATTAGTTTATAATTTATTAGAATTAAATAATAGAGTTATAAATTTTTAAATGAAAAAATAAAACAAAAAAAATAAATAAATCAATAAATTTTGTTAAAAAAAATTAAAAAGTAAAAAAAACACAAGCAAACCAAATGAAAAATGACCAATCATCCATTAGATACCGAAGGTCCGAACCAAACAAATTAAAGTTTCAAAGTAACGTATAAATAAAGTGTACAATCAATAAAAAACAAAACATCGAAATCAAAAAGTAGTAGATCATCATCAATTATCAATCGGCATATCATGAGCATCATCAGCCGCAACATCAAGATCAGTATCATATGGATCATCATCATCAGCAATCAACTCCTCCGCTTTCGTAGTGGATGCGGTTGTAGTCCCTATCACTGTCCCAGCTCCAGCACGATCATGGATGCTAAACTTCGAATCCTTCCAATCCTTCAAACAAGCCAAGGCCTCAACAATATCTAGACGTAATCTCGATCTCCTATCCAAAATCACATTCACTGCAACAGAAAAAGTAGACTCCGATGCTACGCTGGACACCGAAGGAGTCACAATATCCCGTGCCATCTAATATAGCACGGAAAAGGTGGACTCATATGATTTCCACCACTGTAATATATCAAGATTCTTAGTATCAGAATGTGATAGGATTGAGCAGTAATTGGTATCTAAGTACCGAGAAAGATCGCTCCTATGTGATGGTCCAGCCCTACATTTCCCCCTCGCTAGCTGAATGGAAAAATCGTCATCTCCGAACAAGGTATCCATGTCCGTAATCACAGTCTCACTACCACCACCATCAAACCTAGTATTGTAGTATGTAAATAGGTCAGTCGACTTCTCGTGAATAAACCCTTCAGGTGGCTATTCTAGGTTCATGCACGAGGAAATGTAAGTCGTGATGTTTTCTACCCCTTCCACCTTAACCCTAGGATCCATGCATGCAACTAGCCAATAAAGAGATGAAACGGTGGACCAGTACTTCAAGTATTTGGTTTCCATCTCTACAACCATATGGCTAAGTGTCGGGTAAGCTTGATACTTTCTAAACATGCTACTAATGTTGCATATGCACTTGAGTGCAATGCAAGTCATGGGCGTATAAACCGATGAACACATGTTCGTCGTGTCATAAAAAATCTTCAAGAATTTTATAAATGAAAATTTTGAAGCCTAGTCAATGTCATCAATAATAAGTTCGTCACTATTACTATTGACGTAGTCGGATATCACGTGTTAGTATCCAACACATGATTCCAACATTAGGTACATGTAATTCCGACGATGTCTCACATCTGATTGGAATTTCTTCTTCTTAAGATTCGCAGACAAATAGAGACTACCAAACTCTTATTGTCTACGAGGAGTGCAAATATATTTTAGTGCATTACGTATATTATCCAATGCGGGAGAACACACCTTCATACCCGCTTGAACAATCAGGTTAATCACGTGACACATGCATCTGATATTAAAAATATCTCCTAATGGTGCGTCTCTAATATTCCTAACAAACATGTTAATTGCTACTCTATTATTAGATGAATTATCGAATGTGACATTAAAAATTGTATTTTTAATTTTATATTCCTTAAAGATTTTCATCATACACTCAAAAATGGTCGGGCCATCATGAGGATGAAGAATCTCAGAGAATCCTAAAATTTTTTTATTCATAGTCTAGTTAGAATCTACATAGTGGCTGGTGAGACATGCATAAGATGTTTCATCGTGACTTGTCCAGATATCGGACTGTCACGGACACCACTCCACTATATGCCATAAATTCATTAATTATTTTTTGTTTTTCTAATATTTACAATTTTAGTATGTCATTCCTAGATGTGGACCTAGGAATACTACGATAAGCAGGCTGAAAATATGTCTGCATTATGCGCACTACCCTTGGATCTTCCGAAAATCTGATCGGAAGACTCATCAATGTGATAAGTCTGGCCATGCCATCCCTACCCAACTCGCTGGAGTATATGAATGGAGTAAACTTTGAGACATAACTCAATCTAGTCTCAAAAAATGCAATGCCAAGTTGGGTTTGCCTAGGATCTAATGGACCATGTGTTTTTGGTGTATAATTCGGCATGCCTCTTAAGGTGCCCAGTCCCAACCAAACTCTTACATGTTAAAAGTCTCGTACAATATTTTCACTGTGTCATTTCTTCTTCCTCACCCCTAATATATTTTTTTGTTTTATTATATTAAAATGAGTCCAAACTACAGATGTCCTCCTAGTTTTTTGTCTTTTAAAAGATTGGGTTGAGACGATTGGAGAAACCAAAGTTTTAGCAGCCTCAGACCACTGTGTAATATATTTATTTTCTAAATTTAAATATGTTTCAATAGTATTTGTCATTTTTTAGGATTTTTGTTAAACAGGACACTTATTTAGAAACTAGATGATAGATTTTAAATTTATCTATTTTAGGTCTAGAGAGAGAGACTAGAGAGAGAAAAAAAAACTTAAAATAAATTATTCGGTAAAGAAGTCAGGTCGATCACGTGCACGGTGCACCATAGTCTAGCTCAAAATTCAAAACCCAAGTTGAGATTCCCGAAAAGCCAAGCCAAATGATGAAATCCTGACTTCCCGAGTCCCGAGAGAGAGGAGCAAGATTTTTGAGAGAGAAAATATGAGATTTGAGAGAATAAATATTATGAAAAACATAAATGTTATAGAGAATGGGGTGGATTTTATAGATTAAAGAAAATAATTTTTTTTAAAAAAATGTCATTTTTTTGAGTTTTTTTGATTTTTTTAAATTTTTTAGGGGTAAAATTATGAGGGCCGTTGGATTCTACCCCATAGCCATTGGAGGCATGATCCAACGGCAATAATTTAAAATTTTTTTTTGCCCATTGTGGGGGGGGGGGGGGGGGGGGAATCAGGTTGGGTCTGGGGGACCGTGGGTCGGGTTTGATTGGACCCGACCCGTGGTCTTTTTTGCGGGAAGGGTAACGGGATGCTTGGCTTGTCATTGGTCAGAGTGTCCTGAGTCACGGTGAACCCACCGTGACCCCTGACTCATGAGGGTACGGGACTGTGGGTGTGGGACGTAGGGCTGGGTGTGAACGGTGATCCCGACCGTGCCTATGGGCCGTGCCACGGGCCACCATACCGTGCCGGGTTAGGCATGACACGAGGCCTGGTTGGCCTCAGCACGACACGGTACTATATTGCCATACCCGGGCACGGGATATTCCGTGTCGGCCCGGCCCGGTTGACAATTCTAAAGTCATCACCCCAATAAATCATATAACTATTCAGTCAAGTATGAATTTTATAGACTGGAAACCCAATTCCCTTGATAAGCTTCTTGGTCTCCTAGAAACTATCGGTCATTACATTATCATCTGGTAACAACTCATTAATAAACTAACACATAGTATCATAGCACCATTCTGACAAATGATGCTCTGGCTTGATGTGAGGCATTAGAGCAATGGCAGATAACTATGAGTGTGTTTGATAATTAGGTCATAATTCTTGGTTTGCAGCATTAAGCATGTCATAAAAATTTTGTGCAGTTGGGTTTGTAGATTCCACAACAATATTAGCATTAAATTGTGGACCAATTGCATCATAAACCATTTGAACAAATGCATTCACATTATATAATGCCTCCTCCCCATATATTGTTGATTTGGTCTCACCATGCAAGTACCACTTACGATAATTAGGGACAAAACCATATTTATAAAGATAAAACCCTGCCACGTTAACCTCGACAAAATTCTTATCATGACTCTTTTTTTATTACATGGACATCTAATGTGATTACCGTCACTGCCTTCTGGTCGACTAAGTGCAAATTGAACAAATACTTCAACTCCTGATATAAATGATTGGTTAGGCAATCCATTTGTTAGCCTTAAATATATCCATTCTCTATTTGAATTCATTTACATGCCCAGATATGTAAGATAAATTACTCAGTTGATTGATATATAGTAAAAATAGCAAAGTACTGATCATCATCTAACTTTAGGGTCATAGATAATCAAACAATAGAAATTAGAATCCTTATCATTAAAGATAGCCTTAAAGACCTAGACACAAAATGCCAACCACCAAAAATTATCATTCCTAGTACAAAAAAATCAAACCTAGAAACATTGTATTTAAAGACCAAATTGGTATTAAAAGTACTTGCCTATCCGCAACCTCGACAATAATTTACAATCTAGGGATGAGTCAATCTAGCTACCTACAAACTGTTCAAAGAATAGCCAAGATGTTCATAAAAATACAAAAGGCCACTAAAATTCATATATAGGCTTATAATAAGGCTTTCAAGTGTTATATCTTAACAACTATAATTAATGTATCTATCATAATATAAAAGCATGGATTTCAAAGAAAAAACCACATAAAAAAACAAATTAAAAAAAACTAAATTAATATTAAAAAAAACTCATTTAGAAACCCTAAAGAAAATATACCTTTAGGAGGCATGAAATATTCAACAAACTCCTAGACTTACAACTAATTTAGGAAAAACATGGAGCAATATGCAAATTGTAAAGACAAGATTTAAATCCAAGTTCCATATATTTGAAAGAAGGTTAAATTTCATCATATCCTCCATTATTAAGCCCTAAAAGAAGAAGGCTAAAAATTCTATAAAATATATTAATCTGTATAACAAACTATAAAAATATAATTGTTTGTGTGAATCAATATGTCTAAAAAAATTTGACTTATCAAATAATATATTTTGCAATACACTTATATCTATATGCAATATTATTAATATGTTTAAATAATTTAGAGAATATTAATATTTTAGTAACATAATTAATGAAATAAAAATAAAATTTTTGAAATACTAGTTTTTCACTAGTTTATTGTTTATTTGCTTTTATGGATTTTAAAGTTAAAGTATAATGAGTTAAAAATATTATAAAATTCATACATGAGTGTATAAATCAACAAAAAGAACTAAATGCTAAAATTTATATGCATATGTAAATTTTATATAAATATTATGAAACAATGTAATTAGAGAAATACTACTAATATACTAGATCTCATTAAAATTATTAAAATAAAAATACTAAAAACATAAAGAAAAATAAACTTTAAAGGCCCTTTATTGCTCCGCTGGGAATAAATATGATTGTATTTGTCTATCTTAAAATAAACTTTACGCAGAGATAGAATTGCCTACTATTTACTTATAGACAATATACCATGTCTAAATTGGCAACTTCAAGTTGCTTCCATTTTATATTGTTTTTTTAAAATATAGACATGAAATAGAACTCCCAAAATGAAACAACTACTATTTCCTTTCAAACCCAAAAACAAAAAATCAAAAACCAAAAATCATCAAGTAGTTCTAATAAATTAATATAGAAAATCAGAACCACTCCGCCAATTGAAGTAAGCCAAGAAGAACCATTTCAACTTCAATCTCCTATATAATTCTAAACAACCTTCAAACCCATATACATTTTTAACAAAATTTTAAAAACAATCACAATCGATATTGTTCCATGGGATTTATATAGTGTAAAATATAGACATAAAGAAGATGATACTAACAATCAAGAAAGTTTGGGAATTAATACATGTTCAATATCCATGTATATTTCATCCTAAAATGTACACTATATAGGTTCATAATGCATAGTGTGTTATTGGCAAAAAGGTGGCAAGGGAGCAGAAAGAGAAGGGCACCACTAGTAGCAAAATGGTACATGAAGCAGCCAGACATAGGCAAGAGAAGAAAGATATTTTATATTTAGGGTTTTTTTGTGTTTTTGCAAATGAAAACATGAGCTACTACAGGAAAAGTGACGAACTGAAACCTGCAGCTAGGGCGACTAAAAACTCCATGTAGGGTGGCCGAAACCTGTAGGTAGATCGAAACTTTAATATTTTGACAATATTTTTTCAAAAAGTGGGACCATAACTTGACCTGTTTCTATTATTTATAATTTCAAAATTAAATAATAGAAATTGATATTTTTTTATTAAAATTTAAATGATTATATTTTTTTATAATTTAAAGAATAAACACTAAAAAATAAAAAAAAATGAATGGATACTATTTAGATAATAAATTAGAAGTGATTGTAATTTTTCACATTAATATATCAATAATAATATTTTTAATATTTGTTCTTTCAACTTAAGTTCAAATTTTTCTGAAGTAATGAGGAAGCAAACAAGGAAATACATTATTTTTTTTAAAAAAAGGACATACATTATTATTGGTATATGGTTAATCTAGTCGAACCAACTTTATGTTTGACAGATTTATAAATTCAAATGTGAGAAATTTTCAAAAATTTACAAAATTAAGTCAAAATTATCATAAAATTTAATCTACCAAAATTATAGTCGTACTTAAAATTATTGAACTAGAGTGCAAAATAATGAAAAATAAACTATATTAACTATTATTTTTTTTTTGGTTTTAGTCAATTTAAATTCTAAAATTTAGATTTGCCCTAGTAAAATAAAGTGGCCAAAAAAGTGGGAATTAATTATATTTGGATTTTAGAAAATATATAAAAAATGATTTTATTTTAAAATTTCAGGAAAGGAGAAGTAGAATTGTAAATAGAGTGAGAAAAAACTTTAAAAAATTAATAAGCTTCTAAAGCAAATTAATAATGTAATAAAGAATATTTTAAAAACATAAAATAATTCAAAATGTCATATCTTTACTCATTAAAACCCCCAAAAAATGAGAAGAAAAATGGTCAAAAAGGAATAAGTTAAATTTGATTTTCCATTTTTTTTGTTTCATTCTTAAAGTTATTTACATTAGGTTATTTGAATCCAAACATGGTAAAAAAATTATATTAATATAAATTTTCATAAAATGTCATAATTATATTCTCTATATCTTCAAAATTTGTTATTAATAACATTTTTCAATTTTAACTTGTTACATACACACACACACACACACACATACTAAAATCATAAAACAAAATTTTTTTTATAAAACAAAATAGTATTCTCTATATCTTCAAAATTTTTTATTAATAACAATTTTCAATTTTTATTTTGGGCAATACTACAATCAATAATTTAGTTTTTTAAGTTATTAAAATTAGTTTTAACAAACGGCATCAGCATTCAATAAATACTTAGGTTATGTTTCATTTATTTTTTGAAACTGTTATTTGTTCCACTACTATACTACTACAATATAAATGATGTGTTCAATTTTTTAATTACTAATGTGATGCTAGGGAATGCTTGTTCACATTAATTTAAAATATGTGAAAACCATCAATTTGGTATTGTTCATAAACGAAAAAAAAATTGATTTTGGATTGATTAAATCTTTTATTGTTATTAATAATAACATTACCAAATTCTGGAGGACATTTGGCTTTGAATCTCTAAACTCCTTCACAAATTATTCCTATACAAAAAATTCAAATATATATGTACTTTTTATTTATCTACAAAAACAAAATGTAGTTTTTTAAATATTTAAAATCTTATTAATTTTAATGATTTTTTAATATAATACAAAAATAAAAATTGATCATGATAGTAAAATAAAATAATTTATTTTTAATTAAATTAATTTTCTATCAATTACATAGCAAGATGTCTCTAAAAAGGAGTCGAATTAAAAAGCATTATTAAACATAATATAAGTAGCAACAAAATTTAATTCAGTCAAAAAACTACATCGGTAAATTATTAATTTCTTGTAGTTGCCCCTCTTTATAAATATTGATAGATAATTTACCTTTGATTATAAATGAAATGGAATTTTATATTTGATAAAATTCTTTGAAAAATAAAGATTTATTGCAAAACTAGTGCAAATCTATTGTGAAATTGCTACAACTATAATTTTGTTGTCAATTCGTTTCAAGTTTGCAACGGACTGAGGCCATTGCAAACTTGCAATGGCCAAATCCGTTGCAAACTTGCAATGGCCAAATCCATTGCAAACATGCAATGGCCAAATCTGTTGCATTATTATCTCGAAGAATAGCAGCAAATTTTCATACCATGTTTTGAATAAGGATTGAATCCGTTGCAAATTCTAGGAACAAGTCCATTGCAAGTTAGTTGCAAATAACATATTAGACTTTCATTAAAATTTCATTGCAATTCTATTACTGTTTTGCTATAGATTTTTCTGTTGCAACAATTTCCAATGCAAATCAGGATATTTCTTGTAGTATGTCTATCAAACTTTCTATAAATCTGTCTATAAATTTGTCTATAAAGCTGTAAATTAATTTGTCTATAATTATAACTATCAACTTGTTTATCTATCATTCTACTTATATATTTATCAATCTATCTATATGTCTATATATCTATCTATCAATCTGTCTATCTATCTATCTATCTGTCTATCTATCTATCTATCAATATGTCTATTTATCTATCTATGAATATGTATATCAATCTACTTATCAAAATATATATTTTTGTGTCTATATATCTTTCTTTCTATTTTTCAACCTGTCTATTAGTTAGTTTGTCTATTTATCTATTTTTATATCTGTCTGTATGTCTATTAGTTTGTTTGTATCTCGATCTATCTTCCTGCCTGACTGTCTGGTGCTTGACTACCTTCTTATATGTGTATATTTTTTGTATCTATCTGTCTAACAATCAATCAATCTATATGACTATCTCTCTATCTCTCTATCTATATATCTACTTGACCATCTATTCATATATATATATCTATCTATCTACCAATCTATCTATCTTTCTATCTATCTATATATAAATCAATGAATTGTTCAGTTTATCTATCTATCTATCTATCAACCTACCTATCTATCTATCTATTTATAAATCTATTTATCTATCAATGTATCTATCTATTTATCTATCGATCTATCTATTTTTGTAAAAATTAGTATATTGATTTGTCTATTTATTTGTCTATCTATTTGTCTATCTATTTGTGTATGTATTTGGCTATCTAACATTCTATCTATTTTTTATCTATCTGTCTATCAATCAATCTATTATTCAATCTATCTATCTATCAATCAATCAATCTAACTTTCAATCTATCTTTCAGTCTATCTTTCTATCTATCTCTCTATTTATCTATCTATATATTTCTATACAGATTTAGATGTCTATCTATTTATTTATCTTTCTAACAAACTATCTATATATCTGTCAATCTATTATTCTATTTATCTATCTATCTGCCTATCTATTTATCTATCTATCTGTCTATATATTTTGTTTGTTTGTTTGTCTGTCTGTCTATCTATCTATCTATCTATTTGTATATTTATTTGTCTATCAATCTATCTATCAATTTATTTATTTAACTATCTTTTTGTTTATTTATCTGCCTATTTGATTGACTATCTCCTACCGACTGACTACATACCTTATATCTATCTATTTATCAATTAATCAATCAATCTATCTTTCTATTTGTCTGTATATATATATATATATATATGTCTATTAATCTATTTGTTTATCTACCTATGTATCTATCTATCTATCTATATATTTGTCTATCTATTTGTCTATCTGTCTATCTGTCTATCTATCTACTTTTCTATCTCTATGTCTATTTATCTGTCTGTCTGTCTGTCTATCTATCTATCTATTTGTCTGTCTTTCTGTCTATCTATCTATCTATATGTCTATATATTTAATAATCTATCTATATATCTTTTTTGTCTATCTATCATTGTATCTATACGTCAATATATCTATATTCTATCTATCTATCTTCTATCTATCTATCTGGCTAACAATCCGTATATCTCTATGTCTATCAATCTGTCTATTATTATGTCAATCAATCTATCTATCTATCTATATATCTATCAATATATTTATCTATCTACCTAAATATCTATCTATCTACATATCTGTCAATCAATCAATCAATATATATATATATATATATATATATATATATCTATTATCTATTTATCTATCTGTATATCAATTTATCTATCTATCTAATAATCTATCGATCTATTTGTCTATCTATCACTAATTCTAACTTTCTATCAATCAAACTATCTATCTTTATATCAATCAATCTATCAATATATTTATCAATCTGTCTATATATCTGTCTATCATTATTTCTAACAATCAATTTATGTATATGTATATCTATCACGCTATGAATCTATATATAAATTTAACTATTTATTTGTCTATCTATATATCTTTCTATCTTTCTATTTAATTGTATATCTTTGTATCTTTTTATCTATCTATCTATTTGACAATATATCTATCTAATTATCTTTTTATCTATCTATCTATTTGTCAATATATCTATCTAATTATCTATCTATCTATCTATCTAATAATTGGACTATCTATCTGTTTGTGTATCTATCTATTTATCTATTTATCTAGCTATATATTTATCTGTTTATCTATCTATCTATCAGTTTGTCTGTCTATCTATCTATATATCTATTTGTATAACTATCTGTCCATTTATCTATCCATCTATCTATATATCTATCTTTTTGTCTATGAAAGCTCTATGTATTTATCTATTTATCTTTCAGTCTATTTATCCATCTAACTATCTATCTATATTTTTATATATCTATCTATCAATCTACATGTCAATCTATCTATATCAATCTATATATTTATTTATCAATCAGTCTATCTATTATATATCTATCTATCTATTTATCTATCTATTTGTCTATCTATCTATCTATCTATCAATCTAAGTGTGAGTTTAACTATCTGTAAATCTATTTATTGGTCTATCTATCTATATTTCTGTCAATCTATATATATATATATATATATATATATATCTTTCTATTTGTCTATCTATCTATATGTGTCTCTATCTATTTATTTATCTATTTGTCTATCTATATGTCTATCTACCTATCTACTATTTTTTCTAAATATCTATCTATCTATTTTTCAATCTAGCTGTTTATCTTTCTAACTATCTATCTATCTATCTATATGTCTAACAATATATCAATAAATTTTATTATTAATCTATCTATGATTTTATCTATTATTCTATCTATCAATCTATCAATCTATCTGTTTATCTGTCAATCTATCTATCAATATATTTATCTATCTATCTATATGTCTATCTATCTATGCATAAATATGTTTATCTATTTGTCTATCAATCTGTACATCAATATGGTTATCTATTTATCTATCAATCTGTCCAGCAACCTGTCTATCAAATTGTCTATCTTTCTGTATATGTGTCTTAAGGTCTATCTATCTTTCAATATATTTGTTTATTTTGTCTTTCTATCTTTCTATATGTATGACTATTTATCTATTTGTCTATATAATTGCCTGCCTATCTAACTATCTGGCTGCGTGACTGCCTGACTTTATGTTTATCTCTCTATCTATTTGTATGTTTGGTTGTCTGTCAAATTATCTATCTAGCTGTGTATCTATCTATCTATCTATCTATCTAACTATCTCTCTATCTATCTTTATCTCTACTTGTCTATCTATCTATCTATCTATTTATTGATCTATCAATCTGTTTATCTATCAATCTATGTATCTATCAATCAATCAATCTATATGTATATCTATCTATTTATCAAATAATCTGTAAAATTATCTATCAATCTATTTATCAATCTATATGTCTATTTATTTGTCTATCTATTGGTTTTTCTATATATCTATCTGATTATATATATATATATATATATATATATAATATATCTAGCTATCTATTGATCTATCTATCTATTTTCTATATCTATCTATCTATCTATCTATCTTTCTTTCTTACTATCTATCTATCTATCTATTTGTCTATCTATCTATCTATTTATTTATATATCTATCTATCTATATATCATTCTATCTATTTGTATATGTATATTACTATTTATCTATATATTTATTAGTATATCTATCCGTCAATCTATCAGTATATCTATTTGTATATCTATTTATTAATCTCTCTATCAATATGTCTATCTATCAGTCTATCTATTTTGTTATCTAGTTGTATATCAATCTCTCTATCTATATATCTAACTATCTATCAATTTTTCAATCAATTTGTCTATCAATCTCTATATCAATTAAATTATCAATCTATATATAAATCTATATATTATTCTATATATACATCTACCTATCAATCTGTCTATTAATTATCTTTATTTTCATTATTTATTTATTTATCTGACTATTTATCTAACCATCTATATGTCTATCTATGTATCTATCTGTTTATCTTTCTATCTGTCTATTAATATATCTATCTATCTATTTGTCTTTCTATCTTTTAATCTATTTGTCCATCATCTATATATCTATCTCATTATCTATCTAACTAACTATCTATGTATTTGTCTATGCATGTATCTGTCCATTTGTCTTTTAATATATCTATCTAGCTATCTATCTATCTATCTACTATCTATCTATATATCTCTTTGTCTATCTATCTATCTGATATCTATCTATCTGTCTAACTAACTATCTATCTATCTATTTATCTATCTATCTATCTTTCTATCTATATATCTATTTATCTATCTATCTCTCAATCAATCAATCTATCTATCTATCTATCTATCAATTTATCTATATGTTTGTGTATCTATTTATATTTCTATCTATGTATCTATCTATTTATCTCTCTCTTCCTACCTACCTACCTATCTATTTATCTATCTTTCAAACTAACTATTAATCTATATATATAGTTATCTATCAAACTATGTATCTATATTTTTGTCTAACAATCTGTGTATCTATCATCTATCTATATGTCTATCTGCCTATCTATCTATATATTTATCTATCTATTTATATATCTACTTATCTATTTGTCTATATTTCTATATATCTATATGTGTATCTATCTATCTAATTATATGTATATTTATCTATCTATCTTTGTGTCTATCTACCTATCTATCTATCATACTATCTATACAATTATATATATATATTTATTTATTTATATATTTATATTTATATATTTATATTTATTTATTTATTTATTTATCTATCTATCATGCCAATCTAATTGTTTATCTATCTATCTATAGGTTTTTCTTTCTATCTTTCTATCTATCTATCAGTTAATCAATTTATCTATCAATCAATCCATCAATCAATCTATCAATCAATCTACCTATCATCTATCAATCAAGTCTATCTATCTTCTATCCATCCATATATCTATCTATCTATCAATATCTATTTGTGCCATCAAAAGTATTTCAAAACTATCTATAATCTATCTATCAATGTCAATTTATCTATTATAAAGTCTACCATTACATTAATATCTATCAATTTATATCCTACTATTATCAATCTAAAAATCACTCTAACAATTTATTTATTTATTTATCTATCTATTTATCTATTTATTTATTTATTTATTTATCTATCTATTTATCTAGTTATTTATCTGTTAATTTTTTATCTATATATCTATTTGTTTAACTATTTTCCTATCTATCTTTATATTTATCTGTCTAAATATCTTTCTATTTTTTTATTTATCTTTCTATACATATTTATTCTAGTATTTATCTATCTAACTAGTATCTAGCTTTTTGTCTTTCAATCTGTATATCTATCTATCTATTTATAATTCTTTATATCTATCTATCTTTCTTTCTTTCTTTCTATAGGTCTATCTATCAATCTTGCTATTTTTTTAATATTCTGTTGATCTATATATCTATTTATCTGTCTATCTGTCTATCTATCTATATTAAACTATCTATCTATCTGTATATCAATATTCCTATCCATCTATCTACCAATCAATCTATCATCTGTTTATCAATTTGTGTATCTATATATTAACTATCATTCTATTT
>JAREIK010001127.1:0-15267 GCA_029783825.1 Sapria himalayana
GCTAGTCATATAGATAATTAGATAGAGATATATAGACAAATAGATATATAGATAGATAGAAATATAAATAGATATATAGCTTAGACTTATACACAAATAGATAGATAGATAGATAGATAGATAGATAGAAAAATAGATAGATAGATTGATTGAATGATGGACACACAGATAGACAGATAGATAGATACACAGATAGAATGATAGATAGTTAGACTTACATTAAGATCCAAAGATAGATAGACACATAGACAGATAGACAGACAGATAGATATTTAGATTGAAAAATAGATAATAGATAAATATATAGATAGGCATATAGACAAATAGATAGATAGATAGAAAGTTTGATAGATAGACAGATAGACATATAAATAGAAAGGCCTATAGAGAGATGGATAGACATGCCTATAGATAGATATATATATATATATATATATACATATAGACATATAGATAGATAGTTATCTATGTAGATAAGAAGAATGAAAAATAGATAAATAGGCAAAAAGCTAGATAGATAGATACAGAGATAAACAGATAGGTATATTGATGCATAAACATATAGAAAGATAGACAGATAAACATATCGACAAAATGATAGATAGATTGTTGAATAATAGACTAATGGACAAAACAAAATATATAGTTAGATAGATATGTCGATATAAAGTTAGATCATTAGACATAAAGACAGATAGATAATATATAGATACAAGATATATAGATTGATAGACTGACAGATACATAGGTAGATATATAGATAGATAAACATATAGACACATAAAAAGATAGAGAAAAAGATAGAGAAAAAGATAGATAGATAAATAGATAGATAGAAACATAAACTAATAGATATATAGATACAAAAAATAGACAAATACATAGAGATATGGATAAATAGATAGACCTATAGACAGACAGACAGATAGATCAATGGAAAAATAGATAAATAGATATACAGAGAGATAAATAGGTAGATAGACATATAAACAGATAAATAAATAGACAAATAGACTGATAGATAGATATATAAAAAGACATATAGTTTGATAGAAAAATATATAGATAAACATATCGATAGATAGATAGATATACAAATTGAAATATAGATAGATAGATAGGTAGACAGATAGAAAGATATTCAAATAGATAAATAGATAAATGGCTAGACAACTTGATAGATATATAGATAGATAGATATAGAGACAAATATAGAGTTAGACTGATAGAGAGATAGAAAGATAGATTGATAGAAAAATAGACATATAGTCAGTTAGACAGATATATTTATAGATAGATTGACATAGTTCTAGACAATAAGAAAGGTAGATAGATGGACAGACAGATAGTTATACAAATAGACAGATAGACAGATAGATAGTTATACAAATAGACAGATAGACAGACAGATAGTTAGTTAGTTAGTTAGATAGACAAATAGACAAATAGAGATCGATTGATTTACATATAGACTAATAGACATGTAGATAGATAGACAAATAGAGAGATAGAAGATAGTGGGAGAAAGATATAGAGAGATAAAGAGATAGAGAGTTAGACAGATTTAGAGATAGATAGATAATCAGACAAACATGCAGAAAGAAAAATAGAGATATTATTTAACTAATAAACTACTAGACTAACAGACTAATAGACTAATAGACTAATAGACTGATAGATTGATATACTAAAAAAATGATAAATAGATAGACACACAAAAAGACAAATAGATAGCTACACAAATAGATATATAGACAGATAAACATATAGACAGGTTGTCAGATAGACACATATATAGATAGATAGATAGGTAGATAAACCAATATACAAATAGACAGATAGAAAAATAGTAAGACAGATGGATAGATAGACACATATATAGATAGGTATGTAGATAAACATATATACAAATAGATAGATAGAAAAATAGAAAGAAAGATAGATAGATAGATAGAAAAAAAATATATAGATAGAAATATAGATTAATAGACTGATAGACATATAGATAGATTGATAGATTGACAAATAGACAAATATACAGATAGATATATAGACAGAAAAATAAATTTATAGTTAGACATATAGATAGACATATATACAAATAGACATATAGATAGATAGACAAATAGAAAGATAGACAAATAGAAACATAGACAAATAGAGAAATAGATAAATAGAGAGATAGTTAGATAGATAGATAGAAAGATAAATAAATATATAAACAAATATAAAGTTAGACTGGTAGACAGATAGATTGATTGAATGATTGACACATAATCATATAGACATATAGATAGATAGATAAATAGATTTATAAATAGATAGACATATATATATATATACACTTAGACAGATAGACAGATAGACAAATAGACTAGTAGATAGTTAGATAGATCAGTAGATATAATGAAATATAGATAGATAAATAAATAGATAGATAGATAGATAAACAATTAGACATATAGACATATATATAGATAGGCATATAGAAATATAGACAGATAGATAGAAAGGTTGATAGATAAATAAATATATAGATAGATAGATAGACAACTAGACAAATAGATTAATATATAGATAGATAGTTAGATATATAGATAGATAGATAGACAAATAGTTAGATATGCAGATAAAGAGATTGAGAGATAGATAGAAAAATGACAGAATGATAGTAAAATAGATAGAGAGCCATATAGATCGAAAGGCTGATAGACAGATAGACAGATATATAGATAGATAGATAGAGAGATAGATAGATAGACAATAAGTTAGATAGATAAAGAGATAGCTAGGTAGGAATGTAGCTAGTTAAGTAGGTAAGTATGTAGAGAGATATAGAGAAAGAGAGGTTGAGAGATAGAGACATAGAAAGATAGATAGATGCAAAGATAAAAAGATAGAGGTAGAGAGTTTGAGTGATAGAGAGAGAGAGAGAGATATATATATATATATATATATATATATATATATATATAAAGAGATAGATAAAAATAGAGATAGGATGATAGAAATATAGAGAGATAATGAGATAGAGAGAGAGATAGATAGATAAATAGAGAAATAGATAGAAAGATATAGAGATAGAGAGATTGATAAATAAATAGGAAGATAAAGAGATATATAGATAGATAAATAGATAGATAGATGGACACAGACAAAATAGATAAATTGACTAATTGAAAGATTGACAAACTGATAGACTAGTAGGCTAATAGACTAACATACTAATAGATAGACAGACATATAGTCTAATAGATAGATAAACACACAGCAAATTTGGTAGACAAATAGTTAGGTAGACATACAGTCAAGCATATACACATTCAATTATATGGATAGTATAGTAGACAGAAAGATAGATGATTGTAATTCAAATATATAGATGCACAGATAGAAAAACTAACATATAGAGACACAAAGAGACATATAGAAAGATCAATATATACACAGAGACAAAGATAGACTCATAGAAAAACAAATAAATAAATAGTTAGACAAACAAACAGATTGATAGATAGATAGATTTATAGATTAACAGGTAGACATATTGATAAACAAAAAGTAAGAAAAATTATAGACAGATATATAAACAAATAGATAAAGAGATATATAGATAGATAGATAAACAGATGGATAGGCAAATAGATAAATTGATTATTAAATTGAAAGATAGATTAATAGATAGACAAATATTTAGATGGGTAGATAGATAGATAGAAATATAGATAGAAAAATAAATAGGCAAATAGACAGGCAGACAAATAGACTACTAGTCAGCCAATTAGATAGCCATATAGACAGACTTATAAACATATAGATAGATATAAAGATAGTCCGATATATAGACAATGGATAAATAGTTTGATTTAAATATTGATAGATTGATTGATAAATAGATTGATAGTAGATAGATAGATAAATAGATAGATAGATATATATATATATATATATATATAGAAAAATAGATAGATGAAAGATAGATAAATAAATAGATAGAAAAATAGATAGATAGATAGTCAGATAAATAGATAGATAAACATTTAGATAGATAGATAAATATATAGACAAATAGATGGATAGATAGAGAGATAGATTAATAAATAGACAAATAAATAAGCACATAGATAGTTATTTAGATAGACAAATAGATAAACTAATAGATAGATAGATAGACAAATATATACACGGACAGATATATAGATATATAGATAGATTGATAGAGAGATTAATAAACAGATAGATTCATAGAAAGATAGATAGACAAATAGATAGATAGACAAATAGATTGATATATAGATAGATTGATAGATTGATATATAGATAGACAGATAGATTGGTGTAAAGTAATCATGCTTTGTTAATCAATTAAAAAGTTCTTTAGGGGTAAAGAAAAAAAATAATTTGTACTATTTAAAGTGTGACATTAATTAAAAAAATATATTAGAGTTTTTTATTTGATACATTATGTAATACTTATGTAAATACATAGATTTTTTGTAAATTTATTATTTATGATTGTTTTTATTTTTTATTATATCTATTCATGCCCATCCTCCTTTTCAATGAGATTTCTTATTTCGATAAAGAATTTATACTTTAATATTTTAGTATATTTTCTGAAAATAATTAAAATTTAATGTGATTTTTTATATAATTTTTTTTAACCCTCTTCTAATCCACACTTATTAATCCTAGGATAGATGTATACAATAAAATTTTATACTGGTCAATTAATTTAGTAGTAATCATGATCAAACACATTTAATTTTAGAGTTCTTATGAGATCCAGTAAATTAGTGATGGTTTAAACATATTTAAATTTAATGTGACTGTGATATTCTAATTTGAGAAACAATAATCATTTCAAAATATATTTACCTAAGTTTTTCTCATATCTTCAGAATTATGAAATGATTTATCAGATATTCTGTACAAAAAAACTAATTAAAAATAAAGTAATAAAAAAAGAATAAAAATATAATTGAAATATCAAGAATATTTCTCTCACATGGAGGTGTTCCATTATCTTTCTGGTATTTCTTAATTATTAATATAAATTATTTAATCAATTAAATATCATTTTCTTTTATTTTTGAATGTATTTTCTTTTGAGATCTTTCATCCAAAAGAAAAGGTGTCATTTCTATTAGTTAATTTTTCGGGTTTTAAATTTCTCATTTAGCATATATTATTTATTTATATACTCACATATTCATTTGCACTTGACATTTATCCATATAATCATATATAATTTAATATTTATCAATTATCATTTAATCATTTCTTAATTTTTCAGAAAAACCCAAGTTTGGCTCAATTTTATATTCATCATATATATTCATTTGCCCAAAACATTTTTTTAGGTTTGTGCATAATTTTAAGTAGAAAGTCATAAGTTTAGATTAAATTCATGACTCTATCATATTTCTTTCAATCTTTTTTATATTGAAAAGTTATTGTGACAAAGAATACCATGTCAGAAGTAATTCTTCTTTGGAACTCAAAATTATGGCGGCAATAATACTATGACTGAGGTAATCACTACCTATAACCAATAGTCACAGTGACAAAAATATCATGACCATTGAACTATTTCTTTGGAGTATAATGTTGTAGCAACAAGAATGACAACTACTAAGGCATTTCCTCCATGGAGTAAAAAGGTAGTAAAAAAAGTTCATCATGACTAAAAATTATTTGGTATTATATAGAGGCATCAAATGGGCCGGGAAGCCTGGCTAGGCTCGAAGTTAGACATAGTTCAGGTGTGCCCGACCCGACATGATATGGTCTAGGACCATGCTTGGGCTCATGCCGAGTGGGTCCTCAACACAATTTGTGTCGTGCTGTGTCGAAGGCCCATGTGCCGTGCCATGTATGACTTGGGTGCCTAGAACGTGGACACGACACGGGCGACGACATGATGACTAATGCATGATGGCAGGCACCTTTGACTTATAGATTAATGATAGAAATATATATAGTTACATATAAATATAGATATTATATTGATAATTTTTAGACATATAAATTATCCGTATATAGTCAGTATGTATATACGTATGTAATTTTTAGATGTGATCAGTGGCAGCACCGACAGCCATGGCAGCAATAGCGGAAGCAATAGTAGTAGTAGCGGCACTAGTGACAGTAGCGGTAGTGATAGCGAAAGTAGCAGCAACAACAAAAATGCTATATATACATATGTATATAGTCAGTATATACGTACATATAATACAACAATATTTTATGTACGTATATATTGAGTATATATGTATTCAATATATATGTATGCATAATACTACAGTTTATATGTATGTATACTATAGTAATATATGTGTGAGTGAAATGCTAGTATATATGTAGATATTTACTGCACTAATATATATTTATCAAAACATAGTTTTTTTTAAATTTATTTTGATTTTATTGAATGGTTTAAATTTCTTATAGATATGGTACCGCATTGTTTCCCATATGAAACTTGTATAAGCGAAGGTTTTTTTAACATACATGAAACACCATGACTCGGATAGCTTTTTCACAGTAGAAAGTTAGTAATCGGAGGAGCAAAGGGAGAGAAAGTAAAGTCAATGCATGGATAAATTATACTTTATGCATAGTCCGTAGATACATTTATTTATAAGATATAATATAATTGTATTATTTTTTTGTTTTATTTATTTAAAATATTGTATTAGAATAAGTTATTAAATGAATTTTTTTTGTGTAATAATAAATTTTCATTAATAGTTTCTGTTATTATTCAATTTAATATAAAAATATAAAATTATTTAATTAAATTTTTGTTGAAGCTGTATGACATTCAATTTTAATTTGTATTTGTTCATGTCTATAATAAATATTTTTATATATCTGTGAATATGTTTGTGTGTCTACGAATTTTTTGGGTAGAGTTTTAGCCTATTATAGGTATGTAAAAGCCTATTATCAGCAGCAGTAACAACGACAGCGGTGATAATAGTAGTAATGACTACAATGGCAGTAGTGGTGGTAGTAGCAGTAGTGGTGGTAGTAGTGACAGCATCAGCTGTAGTGGCAAGGGTGGTAGAAGTGGTGGCGGCAGCAGTAATGGTGGCGGTGGCAATAGTAGCGGCGGCGACGACATCAGTGGTAGCGGCGGCAGCGGAGGCAGTGGCAATAGTGGTAGTGGTAGCAGGAGCAAGAGCAGTGGTAGAACCGGAAGTAGTGGCAACACCGGAAGCAGCGGCAATACCAAAAGTAGTGGCAGCAATGGTAGAGGTGGTAGTGGCGACAACGGCAGTGGTAGTGGTGACAGCGGCGGTGGTAGCAGCGGCGGCAGTGGTAGCAGCTGCGGCAGTTCTGGCATTCAGTGGTAGCACAAGTGGTAGCTGTAGCGGCCTGTAGCGGGAGCCACTACAGCGTCTAGTGGTGGCAGCCACTAAATCAGCCAGTGGCGACAACCATAGTAGTGGCCAATGGTGACAGCCGCTACAGCGACGACAGAAGTAATGACGGCATCAGCGGCTGTAGAGGCAGCGGTGATAGTGACGGTAGCTTTAGGGGCTTTGGCAGTAGCATTGGCAGTGGTAGTGGCAGCAACAGGCGCATTGGCAGTGGCAGTAGTGGCAGTAGCGGCAACAGCAGCAGTAGTATTGGGAGCTATAGCAATAGCAACAAATGCGGTATATACATATGAATAAAGTTAGTATATATGTACATATAATACTATAGTATTTTATTTACATATATACTGAGTATATTTGTAATCAGTATATATATACACATAATACTACCATTTTTATATACATATACTACAATAATGTATATACGAGAGAAATGCAAGTATATATTTATATATATACTGCAAGATTATATTTTTATCAAAACATAACATTTTTTTATTTTAATTAGATTAAGTGGTTTAAATTTCTTACAGATATGATACCGTATTGTTCCTCACACAAAGCTTGTATAAGTGATGGGATTTTTCACAACACATTACGTGGCGTGACTCAGACAGCTTTGTCGCAATAAAAAAATGGTGATCAGAGGAGTAGAGGGAGAGAAAACAACGTAAATGAATGGATATATTATAATTTATGCACTGTTGGTAGATACATTGATGAAAATATGTAATAAAATTTTGTTATTTTTTTGTTTCAATTATGTAAAATATTAAATTAAAATAAGTTATTAAATGATTTTATTTTTTGTTTATAATAAATTATTTGTAGTTTCATTTTTTATTCAATTTAAAATAAAAATATTAAATTATTTAATTAAAAAATTTTAAAATAGATTAAATTCTAAAAATTGTTTTGAAATTTAAAAAGTTTGGGAAAATACCTAGCTAATTTAGCAAGGGAAATCTATATTTTAGCAATGGATTTTTTCATTGCTAAATTTATTTAGCTAGGGACTATTTATGTTGCTAAAATTTAGTGACAAGTACTTTAGCGTGGGAAATCTTCTATCATTATTTTCATTTAGCAATGAAAAATCTCATTTAGCTTACTAATTTAGCTAGGGAATTTATCTTTTTTAGCAATGGATTTTCCGTCGTTAAATTTTTATCTAGGGACAATTTCCCTTACTAAATTTTAGCGATCAGCACTTTAGTTAGGGAACTGATCCATCGTTAATCCGTCACTATATCATATTTAGCGACGGAAAATGCACATTTAGCTAGGGATTTGTCCATTGCTATATGGGATTTTTCTTGTAGTATCTTTCTATCTATAAATCAATCTATCTATTAGTATTTCAATCTATCTATCAATATATTTATGAATTTGTCTATCAATTTATCTATCAATCAATAATTCAAACTATTTATCTATGTATATATCGAAGTTATATATATATATATATATATGTCTATCAATTTGTCTATCTATCTATTTATAATATATATATATATATATATATATATATATATATATATATATATATATCTATCTATCTATCTATGTATCTTTCTAACTATCTATCCATCTATTTATCTATATGTCTATGTATTTATCTATCTATCTATCTTTCTATCTGTCTATCTATCTATTTGTCTATCTATTTGCCTATCTATCAGCATATCTTTCTACATGTCTATCTATTTATCTTTCTATATGTCTATCTATATGTCTATCTATTTTTTTATCTATTTATATATCTATCTATCTATCTTTATGTCTATCTAGAGGTATATCTATCTATCTATCTATCTTTATGTCTATCTATAGGTATATATATCTATCTATCTATATTTTTATATGTCTATATATATATATATATATATATATATATATATATATATCTGTCGATATATCTATCTATATATCAATTAATTAATCTATCAATCTATCTTTTGATCTATATATCAATCTATATGTCTATTAATCTATCTATCATTCTATCTACCAATCTATCTATGTGTCTATCTATTTATTTATCTATATGTCTATCTATAAATCTATCTATGTGTCTATCTATTTATTAATCTATATATCTATCAATCTATCTATCTATGTGTTTATCTATTTATTTATCTATATGTCTATTTATTTATCTATCTATTTATCTAACTATCTATCTTTCTATATATATATATATATCTATCCATCTATTAATTTGTCTATCTATCTATCTGTCAATCAATATAAGTATTTATCTATCTGTCCATATGTCTATCTATCTGTCTATCTATATTTCTATCTATTTTTCTATATATCTGTTAATCAATATGTGTATTTATTTATCTTTTCATATGTCTATCTATCTATCTATTTCCTATCTATTTTCTATTTATTTTCGATCATTATGTCTGTGAATCTATAAATCAATCAATCTATAACTCTGTATATCAATCAGTCTATCAATCAATCATTCTATTATACTAGATTTCTATATATCTATATGCCTATAAATTTGGCTATCAATCTATTTATATATTTATTATCTATCTATCTGTTTATCTTTGTATCTTTTTATCTGTGTGTCTATCTTTCTATCTATCTATCTATCTGTTTTTCTATCTATTATTCTATCTTTCAATCTATCTAGCTATTTGTCTAACTATCTATCTATCTATCTACCTATAAATCTGTATATCTTTCTGTATATCGATCGATCTATCTATCTATCTATCTAAGTAATTATCTATCTATGTATCTATCTATGTATCTATCTATGTATCTATTAATCTGTCTATCTATCTGTCTATCTATCGGTCTATATATCTGTCCACCTATCTATCTATATATTTGTTTATTCTTCTATTTTCGTTTATTAATCTATGTATAAATCAATCTATCTATCAATCTGTTTATCAATCAATCATTCTTTTAGTCTAGCTTTTTCTATATCTATATGTCTATCAATCATTCTATAAATCTATTTATCAATTTTTCTAACTATCTGTTTATCATTCAATTTTTAAATTTGTGTCTATCTATTTATCTATCCATCTATTTGTCTGTATGTCTATTATTATGTCTATCAATCTATCTATCTAGAAAGCTAGCTATCTATCTATCTAACTGCCTATCTATCAATATATCTATATGTATATCAATCGATTAATCTATCTATCTATATATCTATCCATCTATCTGTCTGTTTATCTATGTGTCTATTAATCTATCTGTCAATCTGTCTATCAGTATGTCTAACAATCTTTCTAGCTATCTGTCTAATATTTGTCTATCTATCTGTCTATGTATTTATTAATTTCTCTATCTATAAGTCTTTCTTCTATTTATCTATTTGTCTAACTATCTTTCTATCTATATTTTGATCTTTCAATTTAACTATCTATCTATCTATAAGTTTATTTTCCAACTTGTCTGTATGTCTATGTGTCTGTCTATATATATATATATATATCTATATCTATATCTATATGTTTATCTTTCTATCTATCTTTATATCTATCTATTTATTTATATATCTATCTATCTATTTGTCTATCTATCTATCTATCTATATATCCATTTATCTGTCTATCAATCTATCTAACTATTTGTATATGATTTTATCATTCTATTGATCTATCAATCTAGCTATCTGTCTGTCAATCTATCTTTCTATATATTTATCTCTCTATCTATTTGTTTATGCTTCTATCTATTTGTTTATGCTTCTATCAATTTTTCAATGTATCTGTCTATCTATCAGTCTATCTATCTATCAATATACATATCTTTATATCTATCTATCTTTCTATCTGTCAATCAATCAATCTATCTATATATCTTTCTTTTTATCTTTCTATCTATTTATCAATGAATTAAATGTTCTATCTTTCTATCGATCAATCTATCTTTTTTTCTATCTATCTTTTTTTCTATCTATCTATCTATCAATGTATCTATTTGTTTATCTACCTATCTATCTATCAATCTGTCTATCTATCTATTTTTCTATCTGTCTATCTATATGTCAAAATTTTTGTTTATATTTATGTCAATATTTCTTTTTGTCTATCTATATATCACTCTATTAATCAGTCGATCTATCGTCTATCTATTTATCTATCTCTCAATCTATATATCTATATGTCTATATATCTATATATCTATCTATCTATCTATCTATTTATATATCTTTCTTTTTATCAATCTGTCTATGTATTTAACTATAAATCAATCAATATATCTATCTATCAATATACTTATAAATTTGTTTATCTACCTGTACATCAGTCATTATATAAATCAATCTATCTATTTGCCTATAAATCTATCTATCTATATTTTTTTATCTAACTATCTGTCTAATAATATGTCAGTCTTTTTGTTAGTATTTTGTATATATATATATATATATATATATATCTCTATCTATGTATCTATATACCTGTATATCTATCTATATATTTAACTATCTGTCTTTCTATCTGTCAATCTATTTATCTATCTATCTATCTGTCTGTCTGTCTATCTATTTGTACATCTATTTATCTATCAATCTCTCTATCTATGTGTCAATCTATCTGCCTATCAATCTCTTTATCTATCAATATATCTATCAATTTGTAAATTTATTAATCTATCTATCTATCTATCTGCCTATATATCATTCTATCAATATATCTATCTATCTATATTTATATGTCTATCTTTCTATATATCTATTTGTTTATATATTTGTCTATCTATCTATATATATGTCGATGTATATTTATCTATCTATCTATTTATCTTTCTGTCTATTTATCTATCTATCTATTTATCTTACTATCAATCTATATACATATTTTTCTATCAATCTATCAATCTATTAGTCTATGTTATATCTATATGTCTATATTTTGTAGATATTTACATCAATCTATCTATGTTTATACCTATTTTTCTTTCTTTTAATTTGTCTATCTATCTATCTATTTTTTATGTATTTTTCTTTTTGTCTATCTAACTTTATGTGTATCTATCTTTCTATCTATCTGTATATCTAACTATCTATATATCATTCTATATATCTATCTATTTATCAGTCTATTAGTCTGTCTGTCTATCTGAATATCTATTTGTCTATCTATTTATTTATCTATCTTTTATTAATTAATTTATCTATCTATCAATAAAATGATCAGTCTTTCTATCATTCTAAATATCAAACTAAATATCAACCTGTCTATTTATCTATCTATCTTTCAGTCTCTCTAATTATATTTTAGTCTGTCTATCTTTCTATCTATGTATATATTAGTCTTTTGTCTATCTATATATTTTTATATCTATCTATCTATATATTCTACTTATCTATCTATTTGTCTGTTTGTCTGTCTCTCTATCTATCTATTTATCTATCTATCTATATTTCTATCTGATCTGTCAATCAATCAATCAATCTATCTATCTATATGTGAATCTCTCAGCCTATCTATCTATCTATCTATATATTGATCTATCCGCCTATCTACTTATCTATCTATATGTCTATGTATATATTTATCTATATATATATTTATCTAAATATATATATGTATATCTATTTGCCTATCAATCTTTTTATTTACTTATCTATCTATTTGTTTATATATCTATCTATCTATCTAATTGTCTAACTATATATCAATATATCTAACTATTCATCCATATATTTGTCAATCTATCTGTCTTTCTATCTATTTATTTATCTATCTATCTAATTCTTTTTCAATATATCTATATATCTATGTAATAATTTGTCAATTTATCAATTTTCTATGAATCTATTTATATATCTATATATCAATCTATCTATCTATCTCTCAATCAATCTATCTATCTTTCTATCAATCTATCTATTCAAAATATCTATCAATATGTCTATCAATATTCTAATAATATACCAATTTACTTGTCTATATTTATATCTATATTTTTGTCAATCAAACTATTTATCAATCTATATATCTTTCTATATATCTTGTATGTCTATCTATCTATCTATCTTTATATCTATATTTCTATCAATCTATCTATATATCTATCTATTTGTTTATTTATCTATCTATCAATCTGTCTATCTATCTATCTATAAATGTTTTTATCTATTTATCTATCTATCTATTTATCTATCTGTCTGTCTATCTATTTATCTGTCTGTCTATCTATTTATTTATTTATCTATCTATCTCTCTATTCATCTATCTATCTAATAAAATGCAGATCTATAAGTATATTTATCTATCTATATATCTATCTATCTATCTATGTATGTACCTATCTGTCGATCTATCTTTTAATCAATCTATCTATCTATCAATTTATCTATAAATATCTTTATCATTCTTTCTATCAATCTATCTATTTAACTTTTTATAAATTTCTCTCTATATGTCTATCTATCAATCTTTATTTTATTTGTGTATCTATCTACCTTTCTTTCTGTTTGAATATCTATATGTCTATCTATCTATCTATCAGGCTATCTGTCTAGGTTTCAGTCATTCTATCTATTTGTATATCTATATGTCTATCTATCTATGTATCTATCTATCTATGTATCTATCTAACTATTTGTCTATCTGATTTTTTATATATTTGTCTATCTAACTAACAATCTATGTGTCTATTTATCTCCATATGTATTTCTTTATTTATTTATCTATCTATCTATATAACTGTATGTCTATCTATCTCTTTGTTAATCTATCTATCTATCTATTAAATTTGTCAATCAATCAATCAATTAATCTTTCTATGAATCTATCTATCAATTTATCTGCTTGTCTATCTATTTGTCTGTTTGTCTATTTCCATATTTGTTTATCATTCTATGTGACTAATTGTTTTTTTATCTATCTATCTGTATACCTACTTGCCTGATTATCTACCTGCCAAACTACTTTCCCATCTATCTTTTTGTCTAACTTTTTATTTATCTATTTTATTATCTATATGTATATATTTGTCTGTCAATCTATCTTTCAGTTTGTCTATCTATCTTTCAATATATCTATTTCTCTATCTATATATATTTATCTATTTATTTATCTATCTATCTATTAGTCTATCCATTAGTATATCTACTCGTCTATCTATCTGTCATTCTATCTATCTATCTATCTATCTATATGTCTGTCTATATATCTATCAATTTATATATCTATTTATCTATTTATCTATTTATTTATCATTCTATCTATCTGTCTATCTACATATCTATCTATATCTCTCTTTATATATCTATTCCTTGTTTATATCTATCTAACATCATATTTAACTTTCTATCTATGTGTCTATCTATTTTTATATCTATTGACCTTTATATTTGCCTATCTATCTATCTATATATCTCTCTGTCTATCTATATATCTATATATATATATATATATATATATTATATCTATTATATATCTATCTATCTATATACCTATCTATAAGTCTATATTTCTATCTATATATCTATCTATCTATCTATCTATCTATATTTCTATCTATTTATCTATATGTCTATCTATCGATCTATCGATCTATCTATTTTTCTATCTATGTATTTATCTATATGTCTATCTATCAATCAAAATATCAGTCTAATAATCTATTTATATATCTGTCTATCTAACTATCTATATATTAGTCTAATAATCTATTTAAATATCTGTATATTTATCTATCTCTCTATCTAACCATTTGTCTATCTATCTATCTATCTGTCTAACTATATGTCTATCTATGTTACTATCATTCTATTTATCTGTATGTCTATCAAAAAATTAATATATCTGTCTATCTATATATATCTCTATATGTCTATCAATCTATTTATCTATCTATCTATATATAATTTTATCTATTC
>JAREIK010001127.1:18459-56058 GCA_029783825.1 Sapria himalayana
TTATCTATAAATCTATATATCTATCAATCTATCATCTTTCTATCAATTTACTGTTAATTTGTTTTATCTATCTGTCTATCTCTATCTATCTCTTATCTATATGTTTATCTATATCTTTATTTAATTTTTATCTATCTACTATCTATGTATCTATGTACTATCTGTCTGTATATCTATCTAACTATCTATCTAGCTATTTTCTATTATATATATATATCTATGTGTTTATCTATCAATTATCTATATCTATCAATATGACTATCTATCTTGTATGTAACATATCTATCTATCAATTTACTTGTTTGTTATCTATCTATATCTATATCTATCTACCTATCTATCTGTCTATTCAATTATCTATTTGGCTATCTATCAATATATCTATATCTTTGTATCTATATATTTTTTTGACAATGTATATGTCTAGCAATCAATCAAATATATCTGTCTATCTATTTCTCTATCTTTCTATTTTTCTATCTTTCTGCCAATCAATATACCTCTAACTATCAGTCAATAAATCTATCTATAAATCCCTCTATAAAATGTGTTATAAATCTTTCTATCAATCGTTCCTATTATCTAAATATTATTTATCTATCTATCTATCTATAAAAAATTTATTTAATAATCTATTTATTTATCTATTTATGTATTTGACTGTCTAGCTGTCTATTGATTTGTCTAACTATTGATATAGCTATCAATCTTTCAAATCAATCTATCTATCTATCTATCAATTAATTTTCTATCTTATCAATTTTAAATATCAATCTATCTGTTAATTTGTATATCTAGCTATTTATTTATCTAACTGTCTATCTATCAATCAATAATCTATTTTCCTTTCTATCTATCTCGTTGTCTATCAATCTATCTATTAATCTACTATCAATCTATATATAGATAGATATATATATATATATATATATATATTCAGTCTATCTATCATATATCAATATGTCTATCTATTTGTTTTTATTTATGTGTTTATCTATCTATCTATGTATTTGCCTATCTATATATTTTTTTTCTATCCATCTATCTTTCTACCTACCTATATGTATATCTATTTGTCTTTCTATCTGTCTATCTATCAATATATCCATATGTCTATGTATATGTCTATTTTTTTCATATGTATCTATCAATCAATCAATCTATCTATCTATCTTTTTATCTTTCTATCTTTATATCTTTATATCTTTATATCTATCAATTAATCAATCTAACTATCACTCTATAAATTTGTGTATCAATCTTTCTATAAAGTAAGCATCTATCTGTCTATTTATCTATATATCTATCTATCTATTGATCTATTTACCAATCTATTTATTTATCTATCTAAGTATTTATGCTTTAGTATGTCAATCAAATTGTCTAACTATCAATATATCTATATGTCTATCTATTTGTATATTTATCTATTTATCTTTCTATCTAACTATTTGTCTAATTATTAATCTATCTATTTACCTTTTTGTCTATCTATCTGTCAATCTATATGTCTATCTATCTATCTATATATGTCTATCTATATTTCAATCTATCTGTCTATATATATGTTTATCTATTTGTCTATCTATTTGTCTATCTATTTGTCTTTCAATTAATATATCTATCTCTCTATATATTTGTCTATCTATCTGTTTATCTATCTAACTATGATTTTTTGGATCTGTCTATCCATAATTTTATTTGTATATATATATTTGTATATCTATTTATCTATCCATTTGTCTATCTTTATGGATATCTATCTATCTTTTTATATGTCTATCTATAACTCTCGATATCTCTCTATCCATATATTTGTCTACCTATCTATCTATCTATATGTCCATCTATATGTCTATCTATCTGTCTATCTATTAATCTATTGATCTATCTCTTTATATATCTATCAATTTATTTAAAATTCTATCTATCAATCTATATATCCATCTATGTATCTTTCTATTGATCTATCTATCTCTCAATCAATTAATCAATCAATCTATCTATCTGTATATAAATTTTTCTAACTATCTATCTATATATCTATCTTACTTTTTATTTGTCTGTATATCTATCTATTTATATATGTGTCGATATATTTTTTAGTCTTTTTATTTATCTATCTGTCTATTTCTTTATAGATATGTCTATCTCTCTATCTATCTATCTGTCTATCTATCTACCAATCTATCAATCTATATGTTTATATATCTATCAATCTATCTGATTGTCTGTCTATATATCTATCTATCAATCAATATATCTATTTGTCTATCTTTCTATCTAGGTATCTATTTGTATGTCTATGTGTCAATCTATCTTTTTATTTATCTATCAATCTATTTATATGTCTGTCAATCTGTCTATCTATCTAACATTTTATCTATTTGTCTGTCAATCAATCAATCAATCAATCTATCTTTTTATTTTTCTATCTATATGTCATTTTATCTGTCTATTTATCTATCTATTTGTATTTCCGAAATATCTATGTATCTAGTAGTCTTCTAACTATCTATCTATATGTAAATTTTCTATCTATTTATTTGTCAATATGTCTATCAAATAATCATTCTATTTGTCTGTTTAATAATCTTACTATTATCTATCTATCTGTATAATTATCTATCTATTTGTATAATTATCTATCTATTTTTTATCTATCTATCAATTAATCTATCAATCCATGTTTATATCAAATTATATATCAATTTATCGATCAATCTTTAGATCAATCTATTTATCAATCTATCAATCTATATAAATGATAATTCTATCTATATATCTCTCTATCTATTTGTCCATCTATCTCTCTATATATTTATTTATCAATCAATCAATCTATTTATCTATCTATAATCAGTTTATATATCTATTTAATTATCTATCTATTTATATGTCTAACTATATATCTATCTATCTTTCTATCTATCTAATTCTTTATATATCTATCAATCTATCTATTTGTCTGTCTATCTATCTATATATCTATTATTTATCTAAATATCTATCATTTGCCTAATTTTATATCTATCAATCTATCTGCTCATCTATTTTTCTACCAATATTTCTATCTATCGATCTATTTTTCTATCTTTCTATCTGTCTAAATTTTTATCGCAAACTATCTATCTATATTACTATCTATCTGTCTTTGAATCTGTCTATCTATCTATCTATTAATCTATGTATCTATTTGGTTATCTATCTATCAATAAATCTATTTTCCTATCTATATATCTATCTGTCTATCTATATAACTATCTGTGTATCTATCTATCTATCTTTATGTCAATCTATCTATCTGGCTAATTATCAATCTATCAATCAATCTATCTATCAATATATCTCACAATCTGGCTTTCTAACTATCTATCAATCAATCAATTTATCTATCTATCTATTTGTGTATCTATATATATCTTTTTATCTTTGTATTTGTCTACCCGTCAATCTATCTATCTGACTATCAGTCTATCTTTATATATGTCATTCTTTCTTTCTCTCTAGCTATCTATCTATAAATTTATCCATCCATCCATCTATCTATCTACCAATCTTTCTTTTTGTATATCATTTTGACTATTTATATATCTGTCTATGTGTCTGTTTATAAATCTATTATCTATCTATCATTATATCAATCTATCTGTGAATATATTTGTACATTTTTATGTCTATCTATATATCTATTTATTAATCTATTATATGTCTATCTATATTTCTATTTATCAATCTATATGTCTATTTATCTTTCTATCTATCTTTTTGTTTATTTATCTATTTATCTATTTGTCTATCTATATGTCTATCGACATGTCTATGTTTATGTAAATATATCAATCTATCTATCTGACAATCTATATGTCTATCGATTTATCTATCTATATGTCAATCTATCAATCAATCTATTTGTATATCTATATATCTATCTAATATATCCATCTATCTATCTATCTATCAGTCTATCTATCTATTTTTTATCCATCTATTTATCTATATTTCTAACTATATATCTGTCAATCTATTTGTCTATATATCTATCTATGTGTGTCTATCTTTCTATCTATATATCTATTTCTCTATCTTTCATTTAATCTATCTATCTCTCTATGTTTCTATCTATGTATGTGTCTTTTTATCAATTTAAAAATGTATCAATCTATCAATCTTTACATCTATCTATCTATCTGTCTATTTGTTTGTGTGACTGTATATCTATCTGTATGTCTACCCATCTATTTTTCTATCTATCTCTGTGGCTGTATATCTATCTATTTGTCTATCTATTTGTCTATATATATATGTGTATCAATCAATCTATCTATCTATCTATTTATCTATCTATTTGTCTATATATATGTGTATCAATCTATCTATCTATTTGTCTATCTATATGTCTAACTATCTATCTATCTTTTTATCTATCTATCTGTCTATCTATCTATATGTCAATCAATTGATATATCTATTTGTCTATCTATATGTCTATCGATCTGTGTATCTATATGTAAATCTATAAATCAATCAATCAATCTATATTTTTATCTAATATATATGTCTATCTATCTATATGTCTGTTTGTCTATCATTTATCTATATATATATATATATATATCTATTTATCTATCTTTTATCTATCTATTTATCTATATTTTTATATATCTTTTTGTCTATCTATCTATCTATCTTTAAATCTTTCTATTTATCTATCTATGTATCTGTCTATGTATGTATGTATCTATCTGTCTAAGAATCTCTAAATCTATAAATCATTATATTTGTATCTGACTATCTATCTCTCTATAATTGAACTATTTGTCTATCAATCAATCTATTAATTTTTCTATCCATCATTCTAGCAATTCATCTATCAATCTTTCTATCAATCAATCAATCTATCTATCTATCTATCTATCTTTATATCTAAAAATGTATTTATCAATCTGCCTATTTATCTATTTATCAATCTTTTTTAATTTATATATTTCCATATGTGTGTCTATCTATCTATCTATTTATTTATATATCTATCTTTCAATCTGCCTATCTATCTATCTATCTATTTATAAGTCTATCTACATATCTATCAATCTATTTATTTTTTTATCTATTTGTCTATCTATTTGTTTATAAATCTATCAATCTATATATCTATCTATCTTTCTATTTAGCTTTCTATCTGTCTGTCTATCTTTTTATCTGTTTGTCTATCTATCTGTCATCCTATATGTATATCTATTTGTTTATCTATCTATCTATCTATCTATCTTTCTTTCTTTCTATCTATATTTTTTGTTATCTATCTATATATCTGTGTCTATCTATCTATCTATCTATCTATCTATCTTTCTATATATCTATCTGTCTCTCTCTCTCTCTCTATCTATCTATTTATCTATCTGTTTATCTTTCAATCAATCAATATATCCATCAGTCTATCTATATATATATCTATCTATCTATTTGGTAATGTATTATCTATCATTATATCTAGATATCTATCTTTTTGTCAAACTATTTGTAAATCTATCTATTTAATAATCTTTCTATATATCTATCTATCTATCTAGTAATCCGATTATCTATTTATTTATTTATTTGTCTTAATATATGTTTATATATATCTATCTATCTTTTTATCTATCTATTTATTTGTATATCTATCAATCTATATATCAAGCTATCTCTGAATATATCTATCAATTTATCTATTATATATCTCTTTATCTATCTATCTATTTGCCTATATTTATTTCTATCTATTTGTCTATATTTCTATTTATCAATATATCAATCTATCTATCAATTTATTTATCTATTTATATATCTATTTAACTATTCATCTATCTATATGTCTATCTATCTATATATCTTTATATCTATATATCTGTCTTTCTATCTAAAATTTATCTATCTATATATCTGTCTATCTAACTGTCTTTCTATTTATATTTCTATCTATTTATCTATCTATCTATCTATCTATTTTTGTATCAATCTATGTATCTATCAGTCTATCTATTGGTCTATGTATCTACCTATTTATCTATTTATCTAACTATCTATCTATGTGTTTATCTTTCTTTATATCTATATTTCTATCCATCTATCTCTCTATTTATCTATATATCTTCCTATCAATCATTCTATCAATGTGTCAATCTAATTGTATGTTTATCTAAGTATTTTTCTATCTTTCTATTTGTCTGTATGTCTGTCTATCTGTCTATCTCTATATATATCTATATATATCTATCAGTCTTTCTTTCTATCTATTTATCTATCTATCTATCTATTATTTATCTTTATGTTAATCTATCTATCCATCTATCTATATATTTAACTATTTTTCCATCATTCTATCTGTCTATCTATCTATTTATTTGTTTATCAATCTATTTATCTATTTTTCTATCTATATTTCTATCTATCTATTTGTCTATCTATCTCTTTATCTATCTATCTATCTATTTGTCTATCTACTTTTTGTCTATCTATTTGTCTATCTATTTGTCTATTTATCTGTGTATTTATCTATCGATATATAAGTCTATATAATAATCAATCTATTTGTCTATCAATATTCTTATCTATCTATTCATCTATCTATCAATCTTATATATATATATATGTGTGTGTGTGTGTGTGTGTGTGTCTATTTACCCATCTATCTATCAATCTATTTATTTGTCTAAATTTTTATATATCTATTTGTCTATTTATCTATCTGTGTCTGTCTGTCTATCAATGTATCTATCTTTCTATTTAAGTATCTATCTATCTATCTATTTCTCTATCTATCTATTTATCTATCTAATTATCTTTCTATTTAACTATTTATCTATCTGCCTAAAAATCTATCTATCTATCTATATACCAATCAATTGATTTTACTATGTTTCTCTTAATAAATCTATATGTCTGTCTATCATTCTATCTATCAAAGTGTGTATGAATTTCTCTATCAATCTTTCTATCAATATGTTTATCTATCTGTAAATCTATGTGTCTATCTATCTTTCAAAAAATCTATCTATCAAAATAACTATTTATTTGTTTATCTTTCTTTCTTTCTATATATCTGTCAATTTGTCAATCTAACTATCTATCTATTTTTCTATATATCTTTCTATCTATCTATCTGTTAGTCTTACTGTCTATCTATTTGTTTGTTTTTCTATCTACCTATCTATCAATCTATCAATTTGTCTATTTGTTTTTCTATCTATATATCTATCTATTTATATAATTTTTATCTATCTATCTATCTAATTATTTGTCTATCGATCTATTTATCTATCAACAATCTATTTATCTATTTATCTATTTATATATCTACCATTGAATCTATCAATCAATCTATATATCTATCTATATTTTTACATGTCTCTCTATCTATTTATTTATTTGTATATCTATCTATCTGTCTGTCAATCTGTTTGTATATCTATCAGTCTTTCTGTCCATCTATCTATCTATATATTTATTTATCTATCTATTTGTCTGCCTATATATTTATCTTTCTATCTGTTAGTCTATCATTCTGTCTAACTATCTATGTATTTATCTATATATCTATCTATCTATTTTTCTATCTATATATCTATCAATATGTCTACCTAAATGTCTATCTATATGTATATGTATCAATCTATCTGTCAAACTATCGATCGATCTATCTATCTATCTATTTGTTCAGTAAATTTATGAATCTTTCTATCAATCTGTGAATCTATATATCTAAATAATTATCTATCTCTTTTTATATAAATCTAACGATCAATCTATCTATTTATTTGTCTATCTTCTTTTTTTATATCATTCTAATAGTTTATCTATCTATCTGTGTGTTTATATATATATATGCCTCTATATCTATCTGTTTGTCTTACAATCTATCTATTTCTTTTCTCTTTATCTATCTAATTATCTATTTACCTATTTATTTGTCTATCTATCTATCTATCTATCTCTCTGTCTGTCTGTCTATCTTTCAATTTGTCTATTTATCATTTTGTTTATCTTTGTGTATCGATATGTTTTTCTATCTATCTATATATCTATATATCTATCTATATATGTGTCTATCAATCAATATATATATATATATATATATATATCTGTCTATCTATCTATCTATATATTTGTATATCTATTTATCTCTTTGTCTATCTGTCTTTCGATTTTTCTATCTATCTATCTATCTATCTGTCTATCTATATATCTTTCAATATTTATAGTTATCTATATATTTATCTATCTATCTATATGTCTATCAATCTATCTATCTTTCTATTTATCTCTCTCTATCTATCTTTCTTTTTATCTGTCTATCTATCTATTTATTTATCTATCTATGTGTATATATATATATATATATATATATATCTATCTATCTTTATATCTAATTATTTGTCTATATTTCAATCTATATGTCTGTTTATATATTTCTTATATATCTATCTTTTTATCTACCTATCTATCTGTCTATGTATTTCTCTATCTATCTATCTATCTATCTGTCTGTCTGTCTTTCTATTTATTTATGTATCTATCTGTTTGTCTATCTTTCTATTTATTTATGTATCTATCTATATTTCTGTCTATATATTAGTTTAATTTTTGTCTAATAATCAATCGATCTATCTTTCTTTTTATCTATCTATCTATTTTTCTATAAATCAATTAATCTATTAGTCTATCTATCTGCTTATCAATTTGTCTATCAATCTATCTATCAATCTGTTTAACAATCTTTCTATTAATTCAACTATTTATCGATCTATGTATATGTGTATCTATCTATTTTTCTTTCTATCTTTTTATCTGTTTGTCTAATTAAGTGTATGTTTGTCCATATATCTATTAATCTGTCTGTATATTAGTCTTTTTTATCTATTTACCATTCTATCTATCTATCTATTTATATATCTACCTACCTATCTTTCTATTTATTTATCTATCTATGTATCTCTATTTCTATCTATCTATCTATCTGTCTATGTATCTCACTATTTATCTTTCTATTTATCTATCTATCTATATATATATATATATATATATATCTATCTATCTATCTGTGTGTGTGTATTTCAATTTATTTATCTATCTATCTGTCTATCTTTATGTCTATCTATCTATCTATCTATTTGTCAATTTATTTTTATATCTATGTATCTATCTATCTGTCTGTCTATCTCTCTATTTAATTGTCTATTTATATATCTATCTATCTAACTACCTATATGTATATCTATTTTTATATCTATCTCTCTATCTCTCTATCTATATCTATCTATCTTTTTGTCTATTTATCTGACTATCTGTATGTCTATCTATATGTCTATATGTCTTTCTATTTGACTTTCTATTTATCAATCTATCTATATATCTATCTCTTTATCTATCTATCTATCTATTTATCTATATGTCTTTATATCTATCAATCTAATTGTCTATCTATCAATTTATATATCTATAAATCTTTCTGCCTATCTATTTGTCTATCTATCTATGTATCTATCTATCTATCTAATTATCTTTGTTTCTATTTATCTGGCTATCTAATCTGTCTAAATATCTATATATCTATATTTTTATCTATTTTTCTATATATTTCTCTCTCTATATATCTTTTTATCAATCTATCAGTCTATCTATCGATCCGTCTTTATGTCTATCTATCTATCAATTTATCTTTCTAATAACCTATCGATCTCTTTTTCTCTCTATGTGTTTATCTTTCTATCTCTCTACATTTCTATCTATCTATATGATTATCAATCTATCTATCAATTTGTCTATTAATATCTTTATCAATCTGTATATCAATTTGTTAATCAATATGTCTATCAATCATTATATCAATCCGTCTATCTATCTGTGTTTCTATCTATCTATTAGTCTATCTTTCTATTTGACTATCTGTTTGTCTGTCTAGTAGAAAAAAAATAGCCAATTTAGTGATGGATTTTAGCAGCGGACATTATCCGTTACAAATTTGTGATGGATTCATGATGAAAACAAACTTAGCGATCGATTTACAAACAGAAAATATTTCATCACTACAATAAGGCAGTAAGTTGGTGGGAGCTATTAGATAGCGATGGATTATCAGTTACATCATTATATTAGCTATGGAACATCAGTTCCATCCCTAAGGAACTTTTAGAATTTTAGCTAACAAAATTATGTTTGGAATAGTGATGGATTCTTAGTTCCATCGCTAATTTAGCGATGGAATTTGGTTCCGTCGCTAAATCTACAACAGAATTTTATTTCCGTCACTAAATTTAGCAAATGTTTAGTTATTTATATTTTTATGAATATTTCTTTGATTCAAGAATAGCATGATAATATTTTAAGTTAATCAATAATTTTAAAATATTTTAGTTTATTCATTAAACTTTTTTTTCTTATATGGGTATAATTTTTTTTTCGTACAATTACCGCAACTTTAATTAAATGAATTTAAAAATATTTTATAATGATTTAATCATTTAAACTTTGGTTGTTAACTTTATTTTTGTAACAACGAAAGTAAATTTATGCTAACTTTTGGGTAATGTATTATAACAGTTAGTTGTTATTTTTTTTTGTGAAACAATTATTTATAAAAAAATAATTATATAATATAATAAATATCAAAATAATAACAATAAAACATATATAAAATAAATATAAAAGTATTACTAAAAAATAAAATCTTTATTACAAAATGTAAAATTTTTCTATAGACCATTTTATTTCTATTTACAAAATATAAATCGAAATAATTATACAACATGTCATAGACCATATTTATATTTTTAATATAACTTTGGTATCATTACTTTTTCCAAAACAATGCCCTTTTTATTTTAGATCCACAACTTCATTATTTTGAGCTTCCCTAAATCACTTTATTTTATTTTTTTGTGAAATCTTCTAAGTCACTTTAAACTAAACTTTAAATCTTATTCTCTTTAGTTTTTTTAGATAGTAGCCTAAATTCCCCAAGCCGTTCCAATCCAATGTAATTGCTACCCATAAATGCCAACCTTCAATTCCCCACCGCCATCCATCACCATCATCTTCAATCACCTCTATCAGTAGTACCACCCTCATTTTATTCTATTTTGCTCAGAAAAGTCTTGTGTTTTGCTTGCAAAAACTCCAGCGCTAACTAAAATCATAGCACCAATTTGGGTTGTTACCAGAATCGTTGATGTCTAACTCTGACCTGGTTAAAGATTTTATTTTGCTGGTTTGTTGTTCTTCTTTTTAAATCTTCTGCCTTAGTATTGAGGCAAGAAACATTATCAAACTAATTTTTCTCTCCCTCATGTAGCTTAATTAATTCTTGAGAGGAAGGGCCTTCATGGATAGAACCCTCGATTGAAGTTAGCATTGATACATTGTGACTAGTTTATGTGTTTAGCTTTTGGCAATTAGTTGTATGTATGAAAGTATTTCATTTTAAGTTTTTACTACATGGACTAAAAATTAAACTACACCATTGTATCAATGACAGATTTATTTGTATTAATATGACATGTTGAAATCGGGTTAATATGTATGTATGATTACAAAATGAAGTTATATTATATATCTTGAATTCAAAATCAGGTTATAAGTTGTTAAAGGTTCAACCATACCAAGTTTAATGATTTATTCTTTTAAAGCTTATTAGATTATATTTTTTTAATCAGGTTATTGTTTGTTTTACATATAACTTATATTTTAATTATTTTATAAGGTTGCAAGCAAAAATTTTCTTCCATTTATTTTTATATGTAGCTGAAAAATTTTATTGTTGGATTCTTGAATTAGTGTAGGCATAAAGATAGGACTACATATAGACATTAGAGAAAATAAGACCAAATCGATAGTGGATTGATTATCGGATGAAAGATGGTGCTTTTACTATGGAGTTCGAAATGGACATCGAGGAATTCAATAATTTTTCACTGAGTCACCCAAAATTGATGGACCAGAGTAGGATTCAGGGTCCATGAGATCATCATAAGTGTCAGATTAAAATTTTCAAGAGGTGGATACTATGAGATATCATCTAGCACAGTATGGATTTGTCCGTGAATATTATAATTGGTATCTACATGGTAAGCCTATCGAGTAAGATACTAGGGAACTCAATGTCAATTTCAATGAAGTCATAGGCTTAGGATTTGATGGTAAGCCTATCGAAATGAAGTCATAGGCTTAGGGAACTCAATGTCAATCCTCAACCATACAATGCTTTTGATACAATGCTAATTGATGTTGCTGCCCTCTTTTTAATCCTAATGTCATTGAAAATGACCCGAAGCCAACAGCTGCAAAATTATTTGAAATGCTGAATGCAACTGATTAGAAGATCTGGTCTGGCAATAGATATCATTCAAAGTTATCTGCTATTGTGATTGATGATTAAATCTAAACACCATTTATCTGAACGTGCTTATGATGATATTTTTCAATTGATATCCAAGTTACTACCACCGGACACAGTGATGATTGATAGCTTCTACAGCAACAAAAAATTAGTTTAGGCTTTGGATCTACTAGTAGAAAAGATTCATTCTTGCATTAATGATTGAATGATTCATAGAGGTGAAGATAGTTAACTTGCAAGTTGCAAGTTTTGTCACCATTCCCATTTCAGGAGACCAATGCGAGGATCTCATAAGCAGAAAACAAATGTTCCTTATAAAAAAATGTAATACTTTCCCTTGGCTCCTCGATTATAGAGATTGTTTGCATCTAATGCCACAACTAAAGAAATGAGGTTGATTGTTGAGCATGAGTCTGAATATGGTGTTATGCATCATTGTTCGGACTCTAAAGCATGGAAATATTTCAATCAAACTCATCCTGATTTTGCAGCTAAATGTCAAAATATTCGACTGGGTCTTTCCACTGATGGCTTTAATTCATTTGGTCAATCCGGACAATAATATTCTACATGGCTGGTTATATTGATGCCATACAATTTTCCCTCATTGATGTGCATTAAAGATTAATATATGTTTTTATCTATAATTGTGTTAGGGCCAAAGAATCCAAAGGGAAAGTTGGATGTTTTCTTACAACCTTTAATTGCAATGTTGAAAACATTGTGGGAGGTGGGGGTATGTACATATGACATTTCAAGGAAGCAGAATTTTCAAATGAAGGCTGCTCTAATGTGGAAAATTAGTGATTTTCCCGTATACTCAAAGTTGTCGGGATGGAGTACTACAGGGAAGCTTGCTTGTCCTCATTGCATGGAAGAATAATATGCATTTACATTGAGTAAAGGGGGACAAGACATCATGGTTTGAAAATCATCATAAGTTCTTACTAAGATATCAATATATCATCAATTTCGAAGGAATAAAAATTCTTTTTTGAAGGGTAAAACAGTGGAAAAAGTTGCACCACATGTCCGATCATGAGAGGAAATATTAGTGCAAATTGAGCAATTAGGGTTGAAGAAAGTGATAGAAACTAATGCTGAGTCCACGAATGCGTGTATTTTCAAGAGTTACGAATGTGAATGGAAGAAAAAAGCATCTTTTGGGATTTACCATATTGGAGTACAAACCTTATTTGACATAATCTAGATGCCATGTATATTGAAAAAAAATGTCTTTGATAATGTCTTCAATACTGTTATGAAAGTTGCACCACATGTCCGATCATGAGAGGAAATATTAGTGCAAATTGAGCAATTAGGGTTGAAGAAAGTGATAGAAACTAATGCTGAGTCCACGAATGCGTGTATTTTCAAGAGTTACGAATGTGAATGGAAGAAAAAAGCATCTTTTGGGATTTACCATATTGGAGTACAAACCTTATTTGACATAATCTAGATGTCATGTATATTGAAAAAAAATGTCTTTGATAATGTCTTCAATACTGTTATGAATGTTGAAGGAAAAACAAAAGACAATGTAAAGTCTAGGGCTAGAGTAAAAGAGTTTTGTCGATGAGTAGGGTTGCACCAAAATGAGAGCATGGGTAAAAATCCAAAAGCTACTTATACTTTGGATAAGTTAGGGAAAAAATTGTGGGAATGGTTGAATGAACTTCGATTTCTTGATGGGCATGCCTCGAACATGGCAAGATGTGTTGATATGAATAAGCTCAAATTATTTGGCATGAAAAGCCATGATTACCATGTGTTTATGCAAAGGCTAATTCCAATAGCATTTTGTGAACTATTGCTAGAGAAGTGTGGTCATCTTTGACAGAGATGAGTAACTTTTTTAAAGGCCTTACATCTATAGTAATAATAGTGGAAGACATGAGGCAACTTGAATGATGAAATTCCTATTATTATCTGCAGGCTTGAGCGTATATTACCTCCAAGTTTTTTTGATTGTATGGAGCATCTTCCCATTCATTTTCCATATGAAACAAGTATAGCAAGTCATGTTCAATACCAATGAATGTACCCATTTGAGTGGTTAGCACAAAAAAAAACTCATATGAATTTGATATGTCAATCTAATTTAAAATGACATAATATTTTAACTAGCTTGACAAAGATTATCTTTAGGTACCTTCGAAGGTTGAAAAATAATGTGTGAAATAAAGCAAAAGTTGAAGGTTCTACATGCAATGCATATTTGGTTGAGGAGACATTTTCATTTTGTGCTCATTATTTTGAGCCATATATCAATACAAGATATCAAAGAGTGCCACGAAATCTAATTGTCATTGATAGAGATGAAACTCAAGAACATGAGGGGATGCTTTCCATATTTAAGCTTGGGGGTAGAGCATTTGGCAAGGAAAAATTTTGATATCTTACTCTGAATGAATATCAATGGAGCTAGCACGTATATTCTATTGAATTGTGAAGAAGTAAAGCCCTATATTTAGTAACTATTAAAATTCTTAAAGAAATGATTGAAAACTAATTTATATATGCAAACTTGTTTATGTATTTGCTGAAACTAATGGTCATTTGCTATAGACTATTTGTTGCTAGTTTAAGAGAACATCAACCATATGTTGAAGAAGCCGTAGTTGATGCTAAACTTGATAAAGATTGCATCTTGGTTTGAGGCACATATGAGTAATAAAAATTCAACTATATATATATATATATATATATATATATATATATATATATTGTTGGATTTAGTTAACCAAAATTCTTATAACTTCAATTTTTCTATAGGCTCATGATCCGATTTCGAATATCTACTGCCAATTCATAAAGGACCTTTAGAGGTGTTAAGGTGTTTCCTAGATATTATGTGAATGGATATAAGTTTCTCACTTTGGGACATGGATCAAATAAAGCAACCATGAATAGTGGAGTGTGCATAAAGGGTTCTAATTTTAGTGCAATAGAATTGAACTTTTATGGTCAACTAATGAAGGTTTTACAGTTGGAATACCCTGCATTACTACGGAAGAGAGTCATATTATTCAATTGTCAATGGTTTGATCTGACACCAAGTATAGGTACAAGAAGTCGCCCTGAGTATAAGCTTGTTGATGTGTACCACACTAGAAGATTCAATAGATATGAACCATTTATTCTTGCGGAGCAAGCAATGCAGGTCTATTATGCATCTTATCCAAGCACAAGAAAAAACATGTGTAAATGGTAGGTTGTTTGCAAGATAAAAATTCGAGGGGTCATGGAACTAGACGAGACATCAAAAATTTTGCTATTAAATACAAGAGCATTTCATGAGGATGTCATCAAAACCCATTATATTGATATTGTAGTAGACAAAGAACCTAAATCATTAGTTGATTACAGTTGTCCTTTTGTAGACATTGAGGATATAGAACTTCAAAAAAATGAGGAAGTAGAACTAGAAATAGAGTCAGATGAAGAATATGAAGAAATAGATGATGATGATAATAATGTGACAATATTGAAGATTAAAGCCCTTATATTATTGTGACCTTATGAATATATTTATAATATTATTTTCAATTACTAGTATTTTTTTATTGCATATGTATGTACCCACCGTAGGCATGTTCATTATAAATGTGTTATTTTGTAATTATGTTCATTGAAGGTATGAGAGGTGGCCATTCAACAAGGAGCAGAGTTAATTCTGGAGGTCAAGGGGCAACTGAACTATCTGCACTAGCAGTCCTACCTACAAGCATTGCCCCGCCAACTTTAGGTTTGACACCTACCTTCAATGTGGAGAACTTACCACCACCTGCCGCACAGACGGATCTGGAGTCTTCTACCACATCAGCACTAGCCAGGTCATCAACCACATGTGGTATCACATAGAAAAAGAATATACAAATAGTTGATAGGAAGACCATGTATGCTTAAAATGTTTATTATGCCACTTAAAGTTTTTTGGTTCGTCGTTATAAAAGATAATTTATTTTCATTAGAGATTTGACATTTAATATTCTTTTGTAATTTTTAGAATAGATTTCTTTCAAGTGTTTCAATGGACATTACTAAGATTTTCAAGCATAGTCTAGAAAAGGAGGGAACAACATGAAGGTTGGTGCCTGCCAATACTAATGAGTTCTATTAAGATGAATTTAAGGTATTTCATATGTACTTGTTCACTTATTACCATTTCACACTTGACAAGATTATTTTAATGTGTTTATGTAAACTAACTGCTATTTTGTTGGGGTTTTGCATGTATATGACTCACCTTTCAAATGTTGTGAAAGTGTACGTGTTTGATGATGATGGAATTTTTTTTTTGTTTTTTGCAGCCAATGTTATGTTGGTATTGCCGTAACAATGAAACTTTTGTTTCATTAATTATACCTTTTTTTATTCTTAAAGTCTTCCTTTTTATTCGGAATATCTTTGTTAGCTTGGGTTCATTATGATAGCTTTTTTATCCTTTTTAAATAGATGTTTGGCAGCAATGTTTAGTTGGCATCATTCCTGTAGCTACCAAAACTTTTTCTAGAATCTTCTTGTTCTATATTTTGTGGGAAACTTGTTTCATCTGATAGGATTTCATTTAGGGTAGAGTATGATTTGTTCATGTTGGAAGTTGCTTTCTATGGCTAGCTAGTGTGAAAACTTGTTATGTTTTTGGGTTGATCATGTATTTTAATGTATATGATGAGGGCTAGGTTACAGGTGCTTTTTGTGGAATCTTATGTTCAAATAGTAGCAAGATATGGTGACATTACAGCTTCTTTGGTCCACAAAAAAAGTTCCAAATAGTAGGTAGATATCCGTAAAAAAATCTCAATTGCCATGTGGTTTTGGAATTTAATTTATTAGATAAATTTAGTAAGAAATTTTACATCAATGTGGATAATAATTTAGATTAGATCATTTTAAAAGGAGGGGTGTATATTATTTCTAGTCCAAATGGTAAAAAAGGGAAAAAAAGGTGATGACATTTGAGGGATAGATGTTTGATTCAATAAGTAAGCTATCAATTAATGAGGTTACTTATTGAACTCACCTTTATTGAACCAAATTAATTATGACAAAACAAATGTTATGGATATGATAAACTAGAACATATTAATATTCTGGAAAAATGTAGCTATAATAGTTGTATATAATGTTTTAGTACCGAGATGCATATCAGCCTATGTATGATAGAAACTACCCTTCTATTCATCTATTCTAGCATTAAACCTGAAGAAGAAAAAAATCTTGAAGAAAATACGTTGGTTGGAAAATATTTTGCCATATATAGGTCATGGAAAGAAAGCATACACCTAAATATAAGAACAAAACATTGACTATATTTGCATTAAATAGATCTTTATCAATATATGTATGCATATAAATTGTTGATGAATTGGAATCATAGATAAAGAAAGCATTTTCTACTCTACTCTAACTCAACCTATGCATTTAATTATGGCTAACAACACTTCTGCTTGTTGCTCGTAACAAATAAATGCTACTTGTTGCTGGCTGAAAAAAATTTCTGCTTGTTGCTGGCTACAAAAAAAATCGCTGCTTGTACTTTTTAACAAAAAAATATAGCTTTTTTACAACTGGTTATGGGTATTATTTAAATATGTGTATATGTATATGTCCATTAATTTATCATGGATAAATGGTTGTTGATGGTGATGGACCCTTTGATCTTATTTGTATGTTCATGTTGTAAATTGAATGTGACCTTTTTTAGTTTTCTTTGCTACCATCCTTTATGTTGCTTGCCTCATCATTTTATGAGCATTGCAAATTGATTATTTATAATTGTTTTAGTTTTTGGTAGCTAAGCTTAAAATAATGCAGTGTAAGTTTAGTTTTGAACAACTAAGAATCCATACACATTCTAAAATGTACGTGAATAGTCTTTAGTTTCATTTGATACAATATTAAGCCAATAGCCAATAGGTGGTGTAGTATTCATTTGATAAAATATTAAGAAACCAATAGGTGGTCTAGGCAATAGAATGATATAAAAAGGCTAATTTTTTATAAATAAAAGCAAAAATAGACACATATCTTGATAAGGTAACCTGAATGCTATGAGGAGTTGAACTTGTGTTGTGCTTAATAAGATTGCATAAGTGTTAGAAAAGTGATTCTATAGATGTTTGATATGATGGTGTAGTATCTAATTTGGATTAGCTCCCTTTTTCTTTATTTTTTTTCAGATTGGTTATAGTGGGGTATTAACATGAAATAGAACATATTGCTTCCATTTATTATTCTACTCTCTCTTTGAAAGTTATGGTGCATGATGATGTTATTGCTTTTAAAGTTAAAATATTTGATTATTTTTTGATCTATTGGTCTAAGATTAGAGAGAAAATGATTTTAGTAGCAATAGGAGTAACTACATCTTTATATTTTAACATTTTTAGCCCCTTGTAATTTGTTCGTGTGCCGCTTACAAAAGAAAAGATGGTTTAAGATCATTCAAACTTGTTAAAATTGTATTATTTCAAAATCACATTGTGCTTCTAGTACTGCATGTGGTTATGCATTTTTATTTGTTGAAATATATATATATATATATATATATATATTCAGAAAGCATGTAACTAGGATGATTCAAATGATGCATTAATCAATAGAATGTTTTATAGGGTGGCAGGAAAGCGATATGGGGATTGGTTATGCAAGATGCGAATCGAAGGGAAAAAGGAAGATAATATACCAGAACATATATGGGAAAGCTGGAAGCAACATTGGAATACTCTTGAATATGAAAAGAGACGTGAACAAGCAACTAAAAATTGTCGTACAGAAAAGTGAGGACTTGGCACTAGACTTTCCACACATATAGGTGGCTCTAGATCCACAATTCAACATTGTAATGCTTTGGTAAGAATTGTATGAATATTTTTTTTAAATAACATTTCCTCATCATCTTATTCAAGCTATTAAATTTGATAATAAATTTTAGTAGGAAAAGGAATTGAAACACCCCGTACCCCCCCCCCTCCCCCCACGTCATTTGAAGTGTTCAAAAAGATGCACACCAAAAAAGATGGCGCTTTCGCTGAAAAAAGATCTAAGGACATCAATGTAAGATTTCAATTTTGCTTTATTAAAAAAACTCACCAATTATTTTAAAATAATTATTAATTTTATAATGAATTAAATATAGGACCTTGTGGAACCCATGGTTGCCTTTGCTTCTAAGACTAAGGAGGATTCAATGGAGAATGTGGAGGTTCAGTTATATCTACAAGCAGTTGGAGGTAAAAAAAAGGCAAGTGTATGGCCTTGGCTCTCAAGTGTCCGCATTTTACCCTAAGACTTTCAGTAGTTCCTCTAGCACTTCATGCTATGATTTTACATCTGATGAACATTTTACAAAATGTGTGAATGAAGTGGTTGTGCAGAGGGTGAGAGTAGAAGTACATGAACTTCAACTCAAAATTAATGAAAAAGTGAGATTGTATAAATAGTAATTAGAATAGCAATTTCAACAAAAGATGGATCTGTTTGAATGTATGTTTAACGCACAATTTCAATCCAATGCCCAACATCCAAATCCTACCAATCTAGCTTCTACACCCCCAAAACCATCTCTAGCACTACAAGAAAATAACAATTTAGTTAGGGAATTTTAGCTAGAGATCAATCCCTGGCTAAATTACAAGGGATTAGCTAGGGAATAGCAAGGGATTGATAATTTTTTTTATGAAAAAAAATAGCAATGGATAAGTGACGGATTAGCGAGAGAAAATTTTTTGAAAATTCTGCTAAAGAAAAGCGGGGGATTTAACGACGGATTAGCGACGAAAAATTTTCATAAATTAAGCTAAAGAGAAATGAGGATTTTAGCAACGAATTTAGCAATGGATTAGCAACGTAAAATTTTCGTAACATCCTCTCTAGGAAAGCGGGAATTTTTAGTGACAGATTTTGCGACAGAATATCTCTTGCCAATAAAATTCTTGATTTAGCGACCAATTTAGCGATAGAATTTTCCTTAATAATAAAATCTTTGATTTAGCGATGGATTTATCGACGGAATTTCTTTTACTAATAAAATCCTTGAATTATCGACAAATTTTGTGATGGAATATCTCTTGCTAATAAAATCCTTGATTTAGCGATAGATTTAGAGACGAATTTTCCCTTGCTAATAAAAACATTGATTTACTGACGAATATTCCCTTGCTAATAAAATCCTAGATTTAACGATGGATTTAGTGACAGATTTTCTTTTTCTAATAAAATCTGTGATTTAGCGATGGATTTAGCGATGGATTTTTCACTGCTAATAAAATCCTTGATTTAGTGACAGATTTTTCACTGCTAATAAAATCATTGATTTAGCGATGAATTTAGCGATGAATTTTCCCTAGCTAATAAAATCTGTATTTTATCTACGGATTTAGAGAGTAAATATCCCTAGCTAATAAAATACATATATTAGTGATGGATTTTGTGATGGAATTTCTATACAAAATAAAATCCTTAATTTTGCGACGGAATTTTTCTAGCTAATAAAATTTGTAATTTAGCGATAGATTTACAACGGATTTTCTCGAGCTAATAAAATCCATATTATAGTGATGAATTTTCCCTAGCTTATAAAATCATAATTCAGCTACGGATTTAGCGATGCTATTTCCCCAGCCAATATTTAATTATATAATTTTGTTTATTTATTATTGTTTTTAATATTTTATTTAATTTTGTTTATTAAATGTATGTTATTGGTCTATAGATGAGCAATCCTTGTAACACACATTCTCCTAGTAAAATCATAAAAAATTGATATTATAAATAATTAATTTAAAGTATATAAAAATACAACAAAAGATTATATTAATAAGGACTAAAATAACTATTTTTATGATGTAATAGTTTTTTTTTAAAAATTATACAAAAAAAGTTTCAAAAACTTTTAATTAAGAAACTAAATAATTTAAATTATAGTAACATTAAATAATTAATTCAATTAGTATAAAATTTTTTTCGATATTTTAAAAATTATATTAACATACATTAAAATTTCTATTACTTTAAATGTAAATTAATTCATTGTAAGATAAAATAGAAAATATTTTGAAAAATATCTGAATTGACGAATAAACTAGTTAATATTAATATTATTATAAATATTTAAAAAATTTTATGATTATAGAAAACTCTTAAAAAAATAAATAATACAAATTTTGAAAATCTTGAAAGATAATAAAAAAATAATTTTTTTCAATAAAGTTAAAAGAAAATAAAATAATACTTATAAATAAATACATAGATGTTTAATCCTACTAAAATTTATAAAAATTAAACAATTGAGTAATAATTTTACAATTAGCTTTTAACATTACATTTTTATTAAAATAATAAATATTACTTTTTTTTTATTTATCTTCTCACTTTAAGTAATTTTTTGAATTTTAAAAATTATAAATGATATCAAATAATATGATATTTTATGATTTTTAAAATTATTTCATATTATCTTCGTAAAAATTAATATGAATTCTTAAAAATTTATAACCATAAAATATAAATTTTTATATAATTTTTAACATTAAGAGTATTTTATAACTTTTAGGCGAGTGGCTAGAAGACAAATCATCTATTTATTTATATCTTATTATATGAAGTTTGTTAATTTTGTTCCTATTTGATATTTTTTTAAGGAAAAAAATTTTTATTATTATTATTTATATATTTATTCTTTAATTAACATTATAATAAAAAATTGTACGGTATTTGTTTTTTTTTGTACCTTACTACACACATTAATTTTGTTGAATAAATTCTGATAGTAAATAAAATTAATGATTAATTTAGTATTTTATATATATATATATATATTGTTTATTTAATGTTTTAAGAATTAAAAATATAAATATTTTACTAAAATATACATTCTCACTCTTGACTTGACGTATCTCTAAAAGAACTAAATTCCTTCGCATTCCGAAATCTATCTCTCGATGCCGATTCAACTAAAATTAATTTGAGGTTTAAGTTTTAATTAAGTAATGATTTGAGGTACGTTTATACATTTATTCTTCATTGATTATCTTGGATTGCTTAATGGAAGAGTAAGCATTTTTATTCTATTTTTTTGTTTCCTAATTTTTTCTTTAATCACCATGGTATGCTTGGATTTCGTATGTAAACTTATTCGTATACATGCTTCGTGTATTTGTGATATAATCCATTGTCATTGTGTGGTTTTTTATGGTGACCATATACAAAAACAATATATAAATAGTATATATACTTAGGTTTGCCGACTTGATATCTACAAAAATAGTATACATCAATATGCATGTGTATTTTATAGATAACTAGTATACATACTTAGGTATGCCGACTTAATATCTACAAAAATAGTATACATCAATATGCATGTGTATCTTATACATAACTAGTATACATACTTAGGTATGCAAACTTGATATCTACAAAAAATATTCAAAAATGAGTAATGATTGAATTCAAATATAAAATAAACTAAAATTAATTAAAATAAAATAAATAAAATAATAGTTTAGCATGTCAAATTAAATTAAACTGATTATACTTGATTGAACCAGTTTGAACTATTCTACCAACTTCTAGAAAACTCAATAATATTCACACATGTAATTAAAAATAATTGAACAAAAGTTTCTCAATTTACTTTGAAATATTCTCATGATATGTGGTGTTGTGTGCTAGGAACCCTAAATCACATTTATTTAAAGGCAAGATTCCAAGTATTTTAATTTTTGATGCAACATTTAGTAAGCCAACACATAGCTTTCACATGTCGAGTCAATCCTTGGCAGTTATACACATCATTATATAACAAACACACTTTCAAGCACTTGGCATTAAATCACGAGAACACATAGTAAGCAATAATCAATACTTATCACTCATGTAAGCCAAGACATGGAAATCATACATGCTAAAACATGATATTCATGCAAGTAAGCATGTTATAAGCTTGTAAGTCAACATATGATATAAAAATAATTATTCTTATTAATTTTTTCATAGACATTATTTTCATTTTCCTACATGATTAATTTATATTCTTATTGTTACACTTATCTTTTACAAAGATTATCATGGTGTGTGTGTGTGTGTGTGTGTGTGTGTGTGTAGAGATTTATATTTTCCATGTATCTAACATTTTGTTAATTAAATTTTATCTCAAAATTATCTCAACCATAATAACTTCATATTTATGTTTCTTGAAATAAAACACTTTTATTTCTAATAATTTCAATATTCCTTCAATATATGTCTCGTAGTGTGTGATTCCTTGTTATCTTTCTTGTGTTAGTGATGAGTGGACTTGTTGAATCAAGTTTAGTAATATTAAAATAATGATTTAATACTGATATAATAAGATCAACATATAGCAATGTGTCATGGATACTCAAGCTAAGATAGTATAAAATATATGAACCAAACTTTTTTGTACATAAATACTATCAAGAATAATATTTTTAAAAACAAATAGCATGGTAATACTAATCTGAACTTCTCTTCGCTATAGAAGCAGTAGTAAATGGTCATTCAAAGTAACTTCATGCTCATGTGGAAAATGGTAGAAATAAAGTATTTCTTTTCTCTCTCTCTCTCTCTCTCTAAACATCATTGCTGGTCATATTTTAGTTATCTGTTGAAGTTGTATGACTATATATGAATATTTGTATAATTTTATATAAATTATTGTATAACTTTATAACACTATATTAATTAACTATAACTATATTTGTAAGTATGTATACATATATGTAAATCTACATATTTATTTATAACTTTATATATTTATGTATAACTATTTGTATTGAATATATCTATATATAACTATATGTTTAACTATATAAAAAATTTATAGTTATAGATACTATATGTATAATAACATATAACTATAAATAATTGTATCTTATTATATGTATTACTATAAAAACTTTATACATAACTATATTTAAATATATAATTTACAACTTATATTTAATATACATTTGTATATATTAGTATTCAAAAATATATTTTACTATATCTATACCTAAACAAAACTATAGGTATATATATATATATAATTATATACATAAATATATATACCTACATGTATAAATAAAGTTTAATTATATTTATACATGTATTTACCTTCAAATTTAGTGGTAAACAGTTATGGTTTGATAACCATCGTAAGTTTCCACCTACTAATCATCCATTTCAAAGAAATAGAACTACATTTCAAAAAAAATAAAATTGTGATGACAGTTGCACTAGTAGTTCGTTTAGGAGATGATATTATGACAAAGATTTAGAGTTTGGGTTTGAAGAAGGTAACTGAAAAGGAAGCTACTAGAAGTAATGGACTAAAATGCAAATTGTTTGGCTAGAGGAAACATAGTATATTTTGGGATGTGCCCTATTGGAAGTCCAATTTAATTCATCATAACTTAGATGTAATGCATATTGAAAAAAATATTTTTGACAATGTTTTCCACACTATCCTTAATGTAGACGCAAAAATAAAAGACACTTTAAAATCAAGACAAGAGCTGAATGATTACTGTCTGTGTCCTGAATTAAAACTGAATGAGGAAACAGGAAAATTCTCTAAAGCTTGCTACACACTTGATAAGAAGGCAAGACATATATTATGTGAGTGGGTTTAAAATTTGAAATTCTCTGATGGATATGTGTCAAATATGGGTAGATGCGAGGATTCCATGTCAATACAAAGTCATGACTACTTCCACTAATTTATTTAGAATAAAAAGTCATGACTACTATATATTTATGGAAAGATTAATACCAATTGCATTCCATGAATTACTTCCACTAAGTGTTTGGAAGGTCCTTATAGAACTTAGTTTGTTTTTGAAATAGCTAACTGCAACCACAATCAAAATAGATAACATGGTGAGGCTGGAGAATGACATTCCACTTATTATTGGTAAGCTTGAATGGATATTCCCACCTAGTTTTTTTTGACTCGTGGAGCATTTGTTGGTCCATTTGGCATATGAACATTGATTGCAGGGCCAGTAAAATTTAGGTGGATGTATCTTTTGAGAGCTAAATACATATAATTTGATGTGTTTTATTATTCAGTACATTAAGTATTATTGTAATTTAATCTAATTGAAACCTAATATTATGGATGTAGGTATCTTCATAAATTGATATTGAATGTTAATAACAAAGTAAAAGTTAAAGGTTCAATTTGTAATGCATATTTAGTAGAAGAAGCATCATCATTTTGTTCTTATTAGTTTCAGATCATGTCAATACAAAGACTAGAAATGTGTCATGGAATTATGAACGTCATGTGATGGTAGAAGATGATTCTATGGACAAACTATCTATCTTCAAGCACCTTGGAAAAGTATTTGGAAGAGTACTGAAAAGATGTATGACAGATGAAGAGTACAAAGTAACCTAGAGCTATGTTTTACTTAATTGTGAGGAGGTTGCACCATATATTGAGTATGTATACCCAAAATAGTTGTAGGGTTAATCATAGTTTAATTTTATCTTTAATAAAAATTTGTAAAAATTGATGTACATTTGTTTCTCTCATTTTATATTTGTGTAGTATTTTTGTTGAGCAATTAAAATATAGGCATCCAGCAATTTCCAGTAATGATGTCGATTATATGCTGGAAACTAAATTTGTGAATTAGTTAAAAAATTATGTGAGTATAATTAAGTTTTTTATTTTTGAATTATTTAATTTATTAGTATCTTTTATTTGTTAATATCATTTTTTTAATTTATGTCACAGGCAATTGAACATCAAATAGAGATTCAAATATTTTCATTCAGAATCTAAGTAAAGGACCGTTTAGATATGTGACAACCTATCCTGGGTATTTTGTTAATGGATATAAGTTTCACAGAATCGGGCATGGTTCTTCTAAAATAATAATGATTAGTGGTGTATGCATTAAAGGCTCATGTTATAGTGCAGATGAGATTGATTATTATGGTCAACTCAAAGAAGTTATTGAGATGTAGTATCCTGGACTCAAAAATAACAAGATTGTATTATTTAAATGCGAGTGGTTTGATCCTACACGAAATGTGGGCTTAAAGATTCATTCGAATTATAAGCTAGTGTATGTTAACCATAAACACAAATATAATCGATAAGAGCCATTTATTATGGCAGTTCAAGCTACTCATGTATATTATTGTACATATCCGAGTTTATCTCGTGATAAGAAAGATTGGTGGGTGATTAGCAAAATCAAAGCTCGATCAAAATTTGAGTTACCAACATCGCAACAAAGAAGTGCATACTTAGAAATTGCACTGGCATTCCAAGAAGATGACATAAATAAATTTGGGCCTGTGAATGTCGATGAAGATCCAAAAAAATTATGTGATTCAAATAGTGGCACAATAGAAATTGAAGATGATCAATTTCTATCTGAAGATGAGTTTGAACTTCTATCGAAATTAGACAAAATATCAAAAGATCCACTAGAGGATGATAGTGATGCTGATAATTAAATTGTTATAATTTAATTATAAATTTAAACTATCAAAGACTTTTTATATTTTATTGAAATCTATCGGTGTGTTTTATTCAAAAATGCATTCTTGTTCATCATATTGCTATTTTGATATTTCTATCAGTACCATATCCAGACTTCAACATCACATAGCCACCATATCCATACTTCAACATCACAATCACCATCTCTATTTCTATCACCATCACCATCATTGAGACCTCTACTATTATCTTTATCAGATGTAAGCCCACCATCCATTGTGCTTCCTGCACAAACTTTTGATCCATCTCTATCTTCTACACCACATTTTACACCGATTGTTCCTTCATTTACAATACCAACAACATCATAAATGCTGTGCCTTCCTCTCCAATCAGCGTAAACCTAGAAATTGAGATTGTAGATGAGAGGTAAAAGAAATAAGTAAAAATGACTTGAAAAAAAATTTTGATATTACTGTCAGTGGTTTTTTTATATTATTATCAATTGCTTGTTTTCAATGTTATTTATTTATTTGTACAATTATATTCCATCTCATAAGCATTCGACTATAATTACAAAGACTTTTAAGAAAATGGCTGATTCTAAAGCTTTCTCCTGGAAGAAAGTTTCTGAATCGAAAAAATAGTCATATTTTAATGACTTTTAGGTAAAAATAACTAAACAAAAGAATTGTAAAATAATTATCTAATTACTTATCTTTTATGTTGGTTATTATTCAAATAGTAAATAATTATATTTTTGTTGTTAATATAAATTCTTTTGTCATATTTCTATTTATAGAATCAGTGCACATGGGCACCCAAATTTGATGGAAAGATATAGTCATTATGGAAGATCAAATCTGCTCAACGGTATTCTGATTTTGTCCATAAATTAATAAAATGAAAGAAATGCCTGATTTTATATCCGAGGAAGACTGGCCTGAGTAGCTTAATTATTGGGAGGATCAAGAGATGAAGAAAAAAATCAGATATTGCTAGCAAAAATTGAAGAAGTGAGGTAGCTAGACTAGGTACAGAAATCTGTCGACACATTGAAGGTTCAAAGTTGAGCATTGAGCACTCTCGAGATTTGGTACAAATTTAAAATTCTAAACATTTCTATATTTTGTGTTTGTCCTAATAGTCCAATAAATAAAATCTTTACATGGTTTTATTAATTTTGTTACATTTTTTTATCATTTGTTTTTTTATGACTTATTAAAAACATATTCTAGGCTGGAGAATTGGGTCGAGATCTAAATTTTTATGAGATTTTCAAGAAGATGCATGTGAAGAAAGTGGATGGTCAGTATGTTGACCACAAGTCTTAGATGATTGCTATAAGAAATTTTTATATTAATTAGATTTTATAAAACTATAGTACATTATGAAAATTATTTTGAATGCAAAATATTTATTTTATTTTTTATAAATCTAGAATAGTTTTTTTCTATTTTATCTCAGGACCTAAATGAGGAATGTGTAATAGCTGCTAATCAACAAATTGAGGGTTCTATGGACCTTCAACCAATTGACTATGATTCTATTTATTTGGAGACAATAGGAGGTCGAAAGAAGTAGCAAATGTATGGAATCGGCTCGAAGGAAGTGGCATTTTGTTGTAGCAGTCATACTTCTAATTCATTTGTCATAGCAATGGTGGATGAGGCAGTCGAACAACAAGCATTGGAAACAAATGAAGATATTGTAGATATGGTGACCGAAATTAAAAAGAAGGATGAGCAGATAACTAATTTGATTGAAGAATTGCAAGAAATTAAAGAAATTAAAAATGTAATGCAACAGCAGATGTCCTATTTGGAGTCACTGTTAGTGGCATTGGTGCAATAGATAATATTCCGAGATCCAGCTGCGAATCCTCACAGGAGAGGTTAGCACCCCCCCTACAAATTATAAGGATTGTTTAGCATGAGAATTATTTCTAAACTATTATTTATTTTTGTCTGTGTAGCAAATAATTATGATATTTTTTTGCAGGTTTCAATTTTTATTATTCTGGTTATATTCATTAGTTTTTTGATTAACTAAATTATGAATCTTTACAGAACACATTATGTGAAACAAAAGAAAAAATATTGATTCAAAGCATCCAATATTACCACGTTCCTTCTAATGCATGGGTCCCATATTACCGATTTCAGCTTTATCAAAAAAAGGTCTAACTTATATAATCTTTATTATTCTAAAAACATTTTATTTTTGCACTATCTTTATCTCTAAACATAATTGATGGATATCTTTTGGATTTTTGGTGAAGTTGTATGACAATTAACTTTAATTTGTGTTTGTTCATGTCTATAATATTTGTTTTTATATTTCTGTGAATATGTTTTTGCATCTCTAGATTTTTTGGGTAGAGTTTTAACCTATTATAGGTATGTAAAAGCCTATTTTTAGCAGTGGCAGTGATGGCAGTGACAACATTGACTGTGGCAGAAGTGGCAGCGGCGGCGGCAGAAGCGGCAGCGGCGGCGGCGGAAGTGGCAGCGGCGGCGGCGGAAGTGGCAGTGGCGGCAGGAGTGGCAGCAACATCTTTGGCGATAGGGGCTGTAGTCGCGGCATCACCCGCAACACCGGCAGTAGCAGCATCACCGGCAACACCGACAGCAGTGGCAGAGTCAACATCAGTGGCAACAGTGGTAGTAATGGCTGCAATGGTGGGAGTGGTGGTGGCGGTGGCGGTAGAGGCGGTAGTGGCGGCGGTGGCTGTGGTGGCAGCGCGGGCGGCGGTGGCGGCGGCAGCTGAGGCATCAACGGTAGCAGTGACATAAGCGATAGTTGCGGCAATAGTGGTAGTAGCGACATCACCGGCATCAACGGCAGCCACGACAATGGCGGTGGTGGCGGGGTGGCAGCAACAACACTGGCAGCATCGACAGTGGCAATGGCATCGGCAATGGTAGTGGTATAGGTAGAGGAAGTGACAACGATAGCGGCAGTGGCAGCGACAGTAGCTGCAAGATTGGTAGTGGGAGAGGGAGCAGTAGTAATGACAACAAATGTGGCATATACATACGTATATAGTCACTATATACGTACTTAGAATACTACAATATTTTATGTACATATATACTGAGTATATATATGTACTCAGTATATATGTACGCAAAATACTATAGTTTATATGTACATATACTGTAGTAATATATGTACGAGTGAAATGTTAATATATATGTACATATTTATTGCAGTAATATATATTTATCAAAATATAGTTTTTTTTATTTAATTTGATTTGATTTGGTAGTTTAAATTTCGTACATATATGGTACCACATTGTTTCCCATTCGAAGATTGTATAAGTGAAAACATATTTCAACAAACATGATACACCGTGACTCGTACAGCATTTTCGTAGCAGAAAGCTGGTGATCGGATGAGCAAAGGGAGAGAAAACAATGTCAATGCATTGATAGATTATATTTTATGCAGAGTCGGTAGATACATTGATTAATAAGATGTAGTATAATTTTTATTATTTTTTTTTTGTTTTAGTTATTTAAAATATTATATTAAAATAATTATTAAATGAATTTTTTTGTTTAATTTAAAATTTTCATTTATAGTTTCTATTTTTATTAAATTTAATTTAAAAATATTAAATTATTTAATTAAAATTTTGTTGAAACTGTATGACAATCAACTATAATTTTTGTTTGTTGATGTCTATAATAACTATTTTTATATATCTTTGAATATATTTGTCTTTCTCCAAATTATTTGGGTAGACTTTTAGCATATTATAGGTAAGTAAAAGCCTATTATCAGTAGTGGTAGTCACGGTAGTGGCGGCATCAGTGATAGTGATGGTAATGGCGGCAGTGGTGCTAGAAACAACAACGGCGGCAGCGGGAACAGTAGTGGTAGCGTCGGTAGTGGTGGCAGCGGCTGTAGTGAGAGTGGTGATAGATGCGGTAGTTGTGACACCGACTACAGCGGAGGCAGCGGAGGAAGCGGCGGCATTAGTGGAAGCGGCGGTGGCAGCGATGGCAGTGGTAGCAATGGCAGTGGTGGCGGCGGAGGTAGCAGCGGTAGCAGTGGCAGTGGAGGCAGCAATGACAGCAGTGGCAATGGTAGCAGTGATAGTGGGGGCAGCAACGGTAGCACCAGCGGTAGTGGTAGTGGCAGTAGCAGTAGGGGCAGCAGAGAGAGGTAGGGGAGGCAAGGGTGGCAGTGGGAGTGGGAGTAGTAGGAACGACAACAAATGCGGAATATACGTATGTATATAGTCAGTATATACGTACCTATAATTCTGTAGTATTTTATGTACATATATACTGAGTATATCTGTACTCGGTTTATATGTACACATAATACTATAATTTATATGTACAAATACTATAGTAATTAATGTACGAGTGAAATGCTAGTATATATGTACATTTTGCCGCATTAATATATATTTATCAAAACATAGTTTTTTTTAATTTATTTTGATTTGATTTAGTTGTTTAAATTTCTTAAAGATGTGATACCACATGGTTTTCCATATGAAGCTTATATAAGTGAATGGATTTTTTAACAGACATGAAGCACCATGACTTGGACAATTTTGTCACTATGGAAAGTTGGTGATCGGAGGAGCAGAGTGGGAGAAAGCAATGTCAATGCATTGATAAATTATACTTTATGCACAGTCAGTAGATACATTGATTACTAAGATGTAATATAATTTTTGTTATTTTTTAGTTATTTAAAATATTGTATTAGAATAAGATATTCAATGAATTTTTTTTGTTTAATTTAAACTTTTTATTTATAGTTTCTATTTTTTATTAAATTAAATATAAAAATATTAAATTAATTAATTAAATTATAGTTTAAGCTGTATGACAATCAACTTTAATTTGTGTTTGTTCATGTCTATAATAACTATTTTTATATATCTGTGAAAATATTTATTTCTCCAAATTTTTTGGGTAGAGTTTTAGCCTATTATAGGTATGTAAAAGCCTATTATCATTAATAGTAGCAGCGACAGCATCGGCAGTGACGACAGCGCCATTAGTCGAAGTGGCAGCGGCTCTAGTGGTGGTGGCGGCGGCAGCGGGGGCTGTAGTGGCGTTAGTAGTGGCGGGAGCGGTAGGGGCAAGAGCAATGGCATCAGAGGCAGCGGCACTGGCAGCAGCGGAAGCAGTGTAGGCAGCGGCAATAAAAGCTGCTATGCCGGAAGCAGCGGTAGTAGCAGCTGCTACACAGGATGCAGTGACAGCACCGAAAGCAGTGGCAGCACCGGAAGTAGCTGTAACATTGAAAGCAGCGGCAGTGATAGTAGCTGTGGTGGCGATAGCAGCGGCGGTAGTGATAGCTGCGGCATTCAGAGGCAGAACCGGCAGCAGGGGCAGCGGCCAGTGGCGACAGCCACGGTAGTAAAGATAGCTGCGGCTGCCGCCGCTGTGGCGACAGTAGCAATGGTATTGGCAGTGACAGTGGCAACGGTAGCAACGGCAAGAGTGGCAGCGGGAGTAGCAGAAATAGTACCAAATGAGGTATATACGTACGAAGAAAGTCAGTATATATGTACATATAATACTACAATATTTTATATACATATATATTGAGTGTATTTGTACTCAGTTTATATGTACACATAATATTGCTATTTTTATATACATATACTACAGTAATATATGTACGAGTGAAATGCTAGTATATATTTACATATATAATACAATATTATATATGTATCAAAACATAACTTTTTTTTTAAATTTGACCGTGTTGTTTAAATTTCTTACAGATATGATACCACATTGTTCTACATACAAAGCTTTTTTAAGTGATGGGATTTTTCACTAGACATTACATGCCGTGAATCGGACAACTTTGTCGCAGTAGAAAAATGATGATCGGATGAGTAGAGGGAGAGAAAGCAACATCAATGAATAGATATATTATACTTTATGCACTGTCAGTAGATGCATTGATGAATAAGATGAAATAAAGTTTTATTATTTTTTTGTTTCAATTGTGTAAAATAATAAATTAGAATAAGATATTAAATGATTTTATTTTTTGTTTATTATAAATTATTTATAGTTTCAATTTTTATTCAATTTGATATAACAATATTAAATTATTTTATTAAAGAATTTTAAAATAATTTAAATTTTGAAATTATTTTTGAAATTAAAATATCTAGGAAAAAATCCCTTGCTAAATTAGCTAGGGAAATATTAAAATTAGCGATGGTTTTTTGATCGCTAATTTTATTTAGCTAAGGATTATAACAATCGCTAAAATGTATTGACAACACTTTAGCTAAGGAATCATCTATCTTTATTTTCGCTTGGCGACGAAAAATCTCATTTATCTGGCTAATTTAGCTGGGGAATTCGTGGTTTTAGCAAGGGATTTTTCCATCTCTAACTTTTTAGCTAGGGACACTATTCTTCACTATATTTTAGTAAGAAGCACTTTAGATAGGAAACCGATCCATCAGTAATCCGTCGCTATATTTCATTTAGCGACGGAAAATGCCCATTTAGCTAGGGAATTGTCCCTAGCTATATGAGATTTTTCTTGTAGTGTAGGTTGTGATCATGATTTTTAGATTATGTGCTAGTTTTTTTATAAGATGATGATATGAACTAGTTATTGTGTTAAGAGTTTTTAAAATTGTTGCAACATAATTAATGTAAGTTATTTGTATTGCTTTTATATTCAACAATGAACTAAATTAATATTTATTTTTCCAAATAATATGTGTTTTATATTATTATAGTTTCTAATTATTTAAAATTAAATATATTGCAGTAATTTTTTAATTAATATAAAAAAAATTTTAAATAAAAAGGTATTTTAGTGATGGATATTAAACTTTAGCGAAGGAATATTCCGTAGCTAAAATGACTCAAAAAAGTGTACAAGAAAATAAATTAGCAATGGAATGCAACAATCCATTGCTATAATAGCGACCAAAAATTGAATTCCATAACTAAGTTTAGCGACGAGATTCTGATTTTTGATTGCTATTTTAGCGATGGATTGCAAATTTCTATGGCTATTTTAGTGAAGGTTTATTGTAAAACATTGCTAAAATAGCGATGGAAATTTAAATCCATCTTTATTTTAGCGACGGGAAATTAAAAATTATCACAAAAATATTGATGGAAAATTAGGATCTGTGGCTGCACTTAGCGACGGAAATTTGTCTCTTTTTCTATTTATCTATGTCTACCATTCTATCTAATTATCTACTTGTGTATCTATCTATCTATCTATTTGTCTATTTATCTATCTATCTATCTATCTATCTATCTATATATCTATCAATCGATTGATCTATCTATTTATAAATCTAACTATTATCTATATATCAATATATATATGTTTATCTATTTATCTATCTATCTTTCTTCCTTTCTATCTTTCTATCTATATATCTGTCTATCAATCAATCAATCAATTTGTCTATCTATATGTTTAACTATCTGTCTATATATCTATATATCTATATGTCTATCTATTTTATAACTATCTTTCTATATCTTTATCTTTCCATCTATCTCTCTATCTGTCTATCTATTTGATAATCTATCTAACTATCTTTCTATGTATGTATCTATCTATCTATCTATATATCTATCTATCTTTGTATTTATATATCTTTCTATATATTTATCTATCTATCTATATGTTTATTTATCTATCTATCAATCTAACTGTATATCTATCTGTCTATCTATGTATATATCTATCTATTTATTTATCTATCTATCAGTATATCTACCTGTCTTTCTATTTATGTATCTATATATTTAGCTAATTATATTTCTATCTATTTATCTGTGTATCTATCTGTCTAAATATCTGGTTATCTATCTGTCTACATATTTTTCTCTCTATCAATCTATCTATCTATATATCAATCTATCTATATATCAATCAATCTATCTATCTATCTATCTATTTGTCTATCTATCTATCTGTCTGTCTGTCTGCCAATTGATCTATCAAATAATCTATAGATCTATTTGTTTCTTTATTAGTCATCTATCTATCTATCTATCTATATTCCTATCTATCATTCAATCTATCTATCTATCCATCTATCTATCTATCTATTAAATTTCTCTATCTATATATATGTCTAACTATATGTCTATCTATCTATCTATTTATATATCTAACTATCTTACTTTCTTTGTATCTATCTATCAATCTATCTATTTACCTATCTATCTATCTGTTTATCTATTATCTGTCTGTCTATCTATTTTCCTAATAAAATGTCAATATATCTGTCTATATAATTGTCAATCTATCAGTCTATCTATTTCTATACCTATCAGTCTATCAATATGTCTATCTATATGTCAATCAAACTCTCTATGAAACTTTATATCAAACTGTCTATAAATTTGTCTATTAATCTAACTATTAATCTGATTATCAATCTATCTATCAATTAATCAATCTATCTGTTTATCTATCTATATATCTATTAATTTATCTATCAATATTTATATCAATTTATCTATCAATCTATATATTGGTCTATCTATTGGTCAATCAATCAATCTATCTATCTGTCGGTCTGTCTGTTTGTCTATCTAAAAATCAATCTATTTATCAATTAATCTATCTATCTAACTATCTTTCAATGTGTCTATCTAACTGTCTATCAATTGATCTTTCTATCTTTCTATCAGTTAATTTATTTTTGTATCTAACTATCTATCAATAAATATGTATGTCTATATTTGATATATCCATCTATCTATCAATATATCTTTCTGTCTATCTCTATATTTATCTATCTATCTATCTATCTGTATATCTATCTATTTATCTATTTGTCTACCAATCTATCTACCTATTTATCTAATTATCTATTTATTTGTCTATCTATCTATCTTTTTACCTGTCTATCTATCAGTTTATCTATATGTTTATTTAGATACCTATCTATCTATTTGTCTAATATATATATATATATATATATATATATATATATATATATATATATATATATATAAAGTTTGTTTTTATTATTATAACCCTCTCTTTTGGCGGAGGAATACTATTTTTACAAGCTAATACTACCCTTTCCCCTTTTACACCCACTTTGCAAAAATAAAAAACAAAATAGGCATAGGCTATCTTAATATTGCAATAATGTGTTCTCTTGATTTCCTTCTAATAGCTTGATATTGAAAAAATGCTTTCATGCTGGACCAATGGATTTAAATCATTCTTTAGTAGCTGAAACTTGATTCTTTCTAAGCTTTACTCCACCCTCATCTTTTTTCCATTCCTGAGATATTTCCTCTATCCCTTTGTCCATGCTCCTTCCGTGTAGTAAATCTTGTCCTATTCCAAAAAAGCAGGAAAATAGAACCACCAGACAGATGCAGACCTACACTCAAAGACAATAGACTTTGAACCTACATTGACAATTATGCAAACACCTAGTAGGCTGCCTACAAATCAACCACAACAGGTATGCTTTAACATAAGTTGACCCATAATTATAAACTCATCAGCCACATGCACAAAATAGATGCTTTAAAGTTTATCTTTGAATTAGTAACCCCTTATTTTTTTTAACACATTATCCATCAGTTTACAAGTGAGGCCAAGAAAGGAAAAAAAATAGAAAAGGAGTAAGAAGGTATAGTCAGCTTCGGGCAGTAGGCTTTCCTTCCTGCCGTTGGGTGTTATCTTTTTCTTTTCCTTTATTTGCCTTAATCTTGTATGTTTTTTCTTCTCTTCACTTTCTCCTTCATTTGACTCCCCTTCATCAGCTTTACTTTTCCTTTCAAAAGAATTATACAACCATCAGACATCAAATTTTTCTTTGGCTTGAACCCCTGGGGCCCTACTTCCTCTGTCAAGGTTGGGGCCAGCCAGCCTAATTCTACCTATATCATCTGACTGACGCAAAACTAGAGTATTCTAAGGGCTGATACAGTCCTTCTCCTCACTATATAACATACCCTGCCTCAGACCTAAGCCCAATATACAACTACTGAAAAGCTGTTACAATTTACAACAGATTAATTAAAATTACAACAGCAGACTCAGAAACCAAAGACCAACAACAAACCATTCTATCCCCACCATTTACAGACACTTTCTACTGCACACTCTGCTACTGAATATGCAAGTCCAGATCCTAGCTTTTGCTGCTTTCGGTTGGCAGTAAGCTGTGCTAACTTTCCTGAAAACCATGAGCAAACTTCCTACCTATCAATATCAGTTATTCAATTACCTGCACTTGGATCCTTCCTTCTGCCTGACCTAGTACAATTAAATCTAGGCCTAAAACAATTTTACACCTTAGATTCTTTAAGAATCCTACTAATTATTATTATTATTATTTATTTTTATTTTTTCCAGCTTAAGGTCCGTCTTTTTATGCCCTCCCCTCAAGACTAGGGGGGCCCTTTTCCTGCTCCAAGACCTTTTCCTGAAAAACATATAAAACTCATAACAAAATCAAGCATTATAAATATATCAACTCTTTCCTCCAAGTATTTTAAACCTAAATTCTAGTTTTTTGAACTCTAATATATGGAAATCCTATTTTATCTAATCTTATTAATCCTTTATACTTTTCTGAATATTGTTACTCTCGAATTATTGCGAGCCCCTATTACTCCTTCATCCACTAATTTGTCTGCTAACGCATTAGCCTCTCTAAATATGTAAGATTTTTCCCTTTATTTCACACATTAATTTTTTATTTTTACTATCCTCTTCAAATTGCCACATTTCTATC